>JAVTVY010049087.1:0-22914 GCA_036873755.1 Hanleya hanleyi | reverse complement strand
GCGATGGAGCTATGCGATGGAGCTATGCGATGGGCTATGCGATGGAGCTATGCGATGGAGCTATGCGATGGGGCTATGCGATGGAGCTATGCGATGGAGCTATGCGATGGGGCTATGCGATGGAGCTATGCGATGGGGCTATGCGATGGGGCTATGCGATGGAGCTATGCGATGAAAAGTCATTGCGCATGTTCGTTGAAAAACAGTCTTACAATGCGAAAACACAATCGCCAAAGTGAACAGAGAAATTAACAATTATTTTAAACATGAAAATTTCAATATGTGATCACGGTAGATAAGAACATTGCATTAGATTTCGGTTGGAGGTGTTCAAATGTATGCAGAAGATATTAAAACATCCAAACTTCAATTTCAAGCGTTCACCGATGCGGTTTTACGTCACTTTTGAATACGAGCATTTATGGTATAAAACTACACGCTTAAAACTAAAGTATTGAAACTTACTCGTAAAGAGTTGAAATAACCCTTCAAGTGTGTCCACAGGGACAACACTTAAACGAGCAGTCCCTGTGGACACCCTTATAGAGTCATTTCAACACTTTACGAGTAAGTTTCAACACTCTAGTTTTAAGCGTGTAAGCTATTTACTACGCATGAAACACAGCTTTCTATGTTGATATGGAGAAATATTTTTTTCGCTTCAAAGACGGGACAGCAAGAGGGTTTTTTCGCATGTAAACATGACATCTTCTTTCACCAGTGTGACACCGGAATAGGCTGGTAATTTTTTCTGTAGTGTAATGTGCTTATCTCGTGAATTTGCTGGCAACCAGTCCCGTTCCATTGCTTCGACAATTCCAAATTCACTGAGTTAGTAAACATACATGGGAGCTTTATAACGTACTTCTCGATTTTAGGCTTGAGTATGCTCATCAGCCGTGTAAACAAAATTATGTGATCTGCACGCCGCCATCAACGCTAGCCAATCAAGTCGACGTTTGCCATCCTTTGTATTTTTTAATCACAGGTCAAAAAGTTCCAAGATGTTTTTCCCCTTTTCCTTGCAACGAACAGAATGAACTATATGTTTGCATTGAATAGTATATGACAAATGGGCAATTTTCAGGGTTTTGCATACCAGGTGTTCACGTAACACATTGACAGAATATCTTTAGAAAAAAAACAACGTTAAAAGTGTGTAGGTGGGCAGGTATCTCACCGAAGGCATGTCGGCTATATCACAAGTTCATCGACTTCCCTCAGGGAAGATGGTGGACAGTATTTGTGAAAAGCAGAAGGCTGTACCGTAAACTTCTGCGGGGCTAAAGAACTATACGGATTTTATTCTCGGGGCATTATTTAGAATAACAGTATTGTGTACGTTAAAATGTGTCAAGGTCGTAAGCTTATACGTAAAAGTCGCCTATACTCCGCTCGTGCGGCTCTCGCACCAGAGATGTTCATGTAATTTTTTCGAACAAAATTTATTCCATCCTCCCATAACCGCTCCCCATTAAACAACCTCGTTCTACCCATCTTCACACAACAGGCTGATTATAACGTTTTGTCGCCTTGATATAATATGGCAGAATTATTGTTCCAAAACTGTAAGTTAAGCTATCCACCTGTACTGATCAACACGCGCTCAATGACATTTCTCTCATTCTCGCCTTTGCTTTATAGATTATGTATATAAAACTATATATTTTTAGAAAGCCTGTTTTCTAAGAATTCTAGACATGTTCATACGTTTAAACTTTGAATATAATTAAGTCTATCATTCATATTTGAACTTTGCTCTTCGTAAATTCTACCGATCATTTTCAAATGTCAATTTTAAGAAAAGTATCAAATATAACTGCGTGAAAATCGACAGCTCCATCTAGAAACGCGTCTCTCAGTTTTCTCGTTTTTTCTTAGTTTTCTCACTAGAGCCCCAAAACCGAAGAAATATCGTTAAACTTACCGAACACTGCTAAAGCCGGAATATCTCGCTAAAGATTTGATAATTAAAAAAAAAAATGAAAGACGCGTTTCTAGGCCTCTATGCCATCCCAATTATGTCCAAATCTCGCCATTCTATGATGTACGGTTTTCGAGAAATTTCGGTTTTTACCAGCGAAACCGGTCCAATTTAATATGCGATAAATCGAAAAAAGAGCCCAGCAGGTGATTATTCTACTGTGTTAGCCAAATATTCCCCGATAAAATCCTTCACTGACATGGATTACTCTTGTCACGCTCAAAGATATTGTATTGTTTGCTTCTTACTTTGCGCAATGACTTTTCATCGCATAGCTCCATCGCATAGCCCCATCGCATAGCTCCATCGCTCCATCGCTCCATCGCGTAGCCCCATCGCATAGCTCCATCGCTCCATCGCCTTTTCATCGCATTTTCATCGCGTCTTTCATTTCTGATTTTCCATCGCATAGCCCCATCGCATAGCTCCATCGCTCCATCGCTTCATCGCTCCATCGCATAGCTCCATCGCTTCATAGCTCCATCGCATAGCTCCATCGCATAGCCCCATCGCTCCATCGCTCCATCGCATAGCTCCATCGCGCATCGCATAGCTCCATCGCATAGCCTCATCGCGCATCGCATAGCGCGACTTTTTATCGCATAGCTCCATCGCTCCATCGCATAGCTCCATCGCTCCATCGCATAGCTCCATCACGCATCGCATAGCTCCATCGCATAGCCTCATCGCGCATCGCATAGCGCGACTTTTCATCGCATAGCTCCATCGCTCCATCGCATAGCTCCATCGCGCATCGCATAGCTCCATCGTTCCATCGCATAGCTCCATCGCTCCATCGCGTTAAATTAGAAATGAAAGACGCGATGGCCCCTCTCGGCCATCATATCATCATGAAGTCTTGATGACATCTTTGAAAACTGGTTAATGCGTGTCTCTTGTAGAGTATTAAATATATTATGCTGTGAGCCGATTACCATTCTGGGCTGCCGAGCGGAAATCTACGAAGGGGGCCAATTACTTCCAACGGAGATCAACGAGAAGTTGCAATTGAGCCAATTATCAGGACTGAACTTATTAAAGAAACTGATCTAGTCTATTGTTGTTAAAGGAGTAAGATGTCGACAATATCGCCTGTATATTTTGTACTATTGTGTTGAACCGGTGTGCTCTTTGAAAAATCTAAGTAATGTGGAAATGCGCATTAGAGCCATGTGATGGTTGACAGGTTTTACTCGTTTCAAATCTCTATCTTCACCACTGTCGTTTTCTCGTAATTTCAATATATGTCTTATGAATTAGGTATTTCGATTGCCGACGCGGAACTGATTTTTTTCTGGACGATGATTGAATGTCGGATTAGAGGCTTGTATAATATTTGCAAATATAGTTACGGCCCGACATTGCGGCGTTAACCTCATATACCTTACAGAAATGCAGTTCCAAGTGGTAAGTATATGTGTTATGATACAGTATGAGTATTTTTTGGACCGTTCCGGTTTAATTCTTAGACAAAAGTTGACCCCGGCGTACCGACGGGTTCGATGACGCTTGACTCCCTGCGTAAACGTGTGGTTCGTGCCTTTCCTTCTTCCCTTCCTATGCCTACACTATGGGAATAATTTAATAAGTGTTAACTGTAATATATTCGACTTAAGTTGCCAAAATTATCATCAATGTAAACATAATGTTCCTTTATGGGAATTAATAGTAGGATAATTTGATGCATCTCTACCATCATGACCATATTTGGACCGTTTATCAATAGTTACGAATATTCCCCATTATGTAGCATGTAAGGCAGGACGAACGGAAATACTCACTCACTTTACATATGGATTCACTTGTCATTTACTCGACTTTCATGTAAAAAAGCCATGGCTTATGAAATTATCGAGTTTAAATAAAGATTCATTCATTCATTCATTCAATGCACCGTCGGTGCACCGGGGCATACATATGTCTAAGAACTGAATCGGAAAACGTTGATTATATGGACTGTATGTGGTTTGCTAGAAAAAGTGTGATCTTACATATTCAGTGAAACATTCTTGCTGCCTGGTATGTCAGATCAAACTGAATAGCGATCACCCCATTGGGGCCAAACGTCACATAAGTTAGGTTGAAAGAAAAAAACTAAAACAATTTGCCTTGAAGAACAATTTGACTGATGGTCAAAAGCCATCTATGTCCTCACACAAACCGCCAATATGCAGTTATGTCTGCAACAATCAAGTATTCGATCAGTTATTTAGCTTCTCGTCTTAAAAGGGCCTATAATGGAATTCTCTCAACTTTCGTCAGGATACAGGCCGAATCGTGGGATCCAGAACGAAGCGGACACTGCATAAAATCGACCCGGTGCAAAGCTCATTTCATGGATATGTGTTTTCAATCACTCACTTCTAAGTTTTATGGACTCTGCAATAATTAAGAGAACTAATAGCTCTAAAATGTATCATCACTTTATAGTACCGTATGCCATTTGTAGCGTACACGAACGTCGTTTTCATTTTGTGGGGAAAATGAGTGAGTGAATATGATTTAACGTCGCTTTCAACTATATTTCAGTCATATCACGACGTTGGGTCCTATTCCTTTTCACACCCGCGAACCACTTGGGTGGGGTCCTATTCCTTTTCACACCCGGGAACCCCACGGGTGCCTCAGTTAGTCGCCTCTTACGATAAGCTCTCTGAGGAGCTGAGGCCTATTCTTACCATAACCTGCGGTGTGCACAACAACATCCCAGGTCGATCAATCCCCGGAAGCCCTTACGGGGCAAATGAATTTGTGTTACTCACGTATGTGAAATGTTCATTGATCAGTGCATATACTTATAATTATTTCGTGCTCCAGATCTTCTTAAATTATGACTTTCAGGTGAGTCGCCGTCAAACTCTGGTTCGCTACATGACACGCGAAGACTGGACAGTTGTGTGACCACGGATGATGGGCCCGTTGCCTCAGGGGAGAACGAGTCAGGTGCCAGCGCTGACAGTGTTGAACCTCCGGAACGAAATATGAAATCCAGACCCTGCAACGATAATCATGGTATTTGAGACACATTATTCCATCAAACGAGAACTTGATTACACTTGACCATCTCACTTCTCTAAAACAAATCTTCTTCGCTCAAAGCTTTTTTCTGTATTAAATCTACCAGGCCTGCATGGGGTGGGGGGGGATAATGCCTCCTCCCCTCCCCCCCTCCCATCGCCGACCTTTTAACCCTATCTCCGGAACGACAAAAAGTTGAGAGCTGAACCTCCGCAACTTTGAAGCTGATCATATTTAGGTCATTTTGGGCGTATTTGCACCCCCCCCCCCAAAATGGCGGCCATACGGAGTACCAGAAAAGTGATGTTTTCGTCATTCCTGTTCAAAATTCCTGCTTTTTTTCCGAGGAAAAAAGGATTTTATTTCACATCAGATTATTATGTCCTAATTGATCATGCGGTCATGCACCCAGGCCTGGATAGGTCCAAAAAACCCAGGCCAGGTAGGGTTAAACTGTTGAATATTATAATTCGGATTCATGTAGGGTTAGGTGTTATGGTTTTCCAGCGTTGTCGGTCTGGGCGTCCGTCCGAACGGATTGACAATATTAGCTTGGGAATGCATATGGATGAACGAATACCGATCGATGATACGGATTTGACGATAGAAACGGCATCATTCAGAACAGTAGTAATAAAAGGGGAAATCAAGGAATAACGAATTTTTTCTCCCTAATCACGTGACATGCAGATATGTGGAGGACAGAACTCCGTATGTAGGTCAATTGTCTTCGATTTGCCCTTGCTCTCTCTTTGCAGTCCCTGATACTATCCCCAGCACTATGTCCAACATAATGGCAAGTGGGGAACCCATGGGGTGAAATCCGGACTGTACATAGGCTCATGGCTTTTTTTCTGGAGAAGCAAAGTATAGACTGTGGGTATTTTGTCAACTTGGCTGAAGCTGTAGCGTACGATGGGAGGGATCTCAGGGTCGTTTGTTGAGTTTTCCCGGTACAGTCATGATGCGCATGCGCACTCTTCAGGTACATGTAGGGCTTGGGTGGGCGTTTTGGAATCTAGGTGATCCATCGACCCCTGGTCTAAATGGTTCGTGCATGGTATCATCTGGGGCCTCCCGTTGGGTAGAGTCAGGCCAGGTGGTTTTTATTGGAAGTCATGCCAATCTGCGCATGCGTTGTCGGAAAATATTAGAATAGGGTGTGTGGTTGGGAGTTTTAGGGTAGTTGTGGTTAAAAAAAAATTGTGCAGCAAAGTATAGAGTGCAGGAATTTGATCGATCTGACTCATGCTGTATAGCGTACGATGGGAGGGGTTCCGAGCCGTTGGTTGAGTTTCACTGAAAATTCATGGTGCGCATGTGCACTTGTCATGAAGTAATGAGGTAGATTACGAATGGACCTTTTTTGCCGGAAGTGACGTCAACTGTGACGTTATCGACCCCCTATATACTAACCCGTAGGAGTGGAAATACGGCGGTGTATGAGCTCTCGTTTTGTACAGGGTCCTGGACCAGATATTCACACATGCGCACTGGAGGAGTGGCAGAGAACGGGTTATTTCATAGGTGCACAGAGGGAGATGTGGATCATATTGGGTCCAAATGTGACGTGGGTGTGGACTTATTGAAGCGCCCGTGGGATAGAGTCAGATCTCGTGATTCCTCAGAAATCAAGAAATACCTGGGTGAGCCCAGGAAAGTACCATAGATTACGATCGTGGTAGCTGTGGTCGTGGTGCCTGTACATTTTGTGTTAATACGTGCCTATCACGTCGAGTACGTATGACTTCTGTCAGAGAACCTTCTCTCGTCGCGATAGTATTTTCAGACGCCTTCACTGTAAACACAACCAAGAGATATCGCCGCTATGTGTCCAACGAGTGGAGTAGCGGCTCGACGAGGTGTGGGAGGACGTCTTGGTGGTCATATTCTTAGAGGAAGGACTCATCAGCTATGCCCAGTTGCAGCCCGCCTAAAACTACAAGGTTAAAAACTATGAGCTTCGTCTCAGGCATTCCTCGCGATATCGATCAAGCATACTCGATGGTGCGATGCACCTCTGCTTGACCCAGAATAAATTATGTTTGCTCAAGGAAAGGCGTCCAGATATATTATATTTGCTCAAGGGAAGGCGTCCAGATATATTATGTTTGCTCAAGAGAAGGCGTCCAGATATATTATGTTTGCTCAAGGGAAGGCGTCCGGATATATTATGTTTGCTCAAGGGAAGGCGTCCAGATATATTATGTTTGCTCAAGGGAAGGCGTTCAGATATATTATGTTTGCTCAAGGGAAGGCGTCCAGATATATTATGTTTGCTCAAGGGAAGGCGTCCAGATATATTATGTTTGCTCAAGGGAAGGCGTCCAGATATATTTCCGTGTACTCCCAATACTTTTTGCTTATCCAATCCCTTCGACAAAGCGCAAATCCGCGTGTTCGGGAGTCGAATTCACCTTCAGAACATCGACCAATTCATAGAGGCGTTTGAAGACGCAACGAGTTGTCCATAGAGCTACCAGTCTGTTCATAGACTTAAAAGTCCATATCCCCGAAGATCACCGATTGACGACACCCAACTGTTACCCGGAGAGGGACCACCACAAAGTCAGAGCGAGAGTCGGCGACTCTCAGCTCATCCACCGAGTCCCCACACGTGGCAGCTCCCGTCCAGCCGGCCCCTATTCATCCCGCTCCCATACAGCGGACCTCCTTCATACTACCAGCCACTCATTACTCTCATCACCCAGTCGTGACGGTTCAGCCCAACCCAATACTTGGGGATCACAAGACCAAGACTATGGCGGGATCTTTTCAAAGAAAGCATGAAACCCGAGATGGGCGAGACCTTGGAGGCCACAGAGAACAAAGGGTATTCGATAGAGCAAGCCACAATTTTAGCCGCACGTTCACGTGACCGAAAGTGCCAGAACTATAGCGGCCACGATCTTTCCGGAAAATGACCTGAAATTACCGGGGAGGGGGAGTTAAAGGCGCATTAACTTTTCCCGACATTAATAAAAAAAAAAAATGAAAGGTCAATGGTCCTCGATCTCCCCATTTACTACTAATGAGAACTGAAAACTAAAGAACTGTGCGCAGTCTGAAAAAAAGGTGATAGCTATCACCAAAAAGGTGATAACAGCATCAACCCCCAAAAGTGATGAGTTGGAGCCATCTCCTTCTTCCATGATTAATGGTATTGGTCATCACCCTTCTATGGTGATGGTGCATGACTGAGAGTAAATTTTAATTTATCATCTTTTTTGAGTAATGAGGTCTGGCTGTCACTCTAAATTTACACTCGGTGTCCATCACCTTCCATCACCCTTAGAAGGTGATGAACTGAAGGGTAATGACCCGGTATCATCATCGCTTTGTCGGCGCTCTGACATTTCCTGGCGGGCACGCAGTACAGTTGGAGACGCACTAAGGTTGCGCTACCCTATATGACCTTTAATTTGCGCGCTGGAGCTGTGAGTCGACATTGAGTGTTTACTGTGTCTGTCCCACCTAGATATTGTTAGAGTCTTGAATGGATACGCTTGCTAATCATGCTTCGAAGATGCAACCCCCTGTTTTGTCATATTTAATAATTATCTTAATTTTTGTCATATTTCTCGGCAGTTGGACTTGTGTAGGCACCTGTGTTTATTTAACTCTGGTCCGGTGTAAAAAGACTGATATAAAAGTGCTGTGCATGCTTAAAACAACTGCCCTGTGATATATTATGAAGTTCAGTTCTTCAATTGCTACAGTATCGTTGAATTTAATTGCGCCGAAAATTCAGTTTCACAATATTTTGAAATGGGTTTTTGAAGGATTAGGGCTAGAAGCTGTCCTGGAGAAATGTGTCTAACTCATAAGTCAATGACGGTATATATAATTTTAAGATAATCATATGGCAAAACCCATCTTTTGAAGATGATCTCCCTGCTAACATAGACCTTCTAACACTCATTTAAGAAATGCAAGAAGTGGAAAAGATAACAAACTTCAACTTTTGCAGACGTGGATGTCGCTTCTAACCGTCTGGATGAATCACATCTCTTGGTGGTGAAAAACGACAGTCAAGGCACTGGTCCTTCGTCTGCGGCGAACAATAGCTGGGAATCGGGATTCTGTAACGATCGTAGGTATAACTTATGGAATTGAAACAAATTAAGACACACCAACCAACCGTTGATTAAATGAATAATATCTGAACGAAATGTTCGTGACTAGACTAGTCAGAAAATGAAGACAATACTTGTTTATTTATTTTATTATCGCACAATGTTGGAAGTCCTCTTCTCTGCCGACCAAGTCATTATATCGGAGTTTAATTTCCATAGGTCAAAGATATACATTTTCAAAGTACGTACAATGCATTGGTATATTGCAACACTTCGCCTTCCATACTCAAGAAATTCAAACGTTTTTGTAGATGGGGATTCAGAGGTTTTCTTGGATAGCCCTCGCCTGAAGACCGGCATAGTCAATAATACGGATACCGGTACGGATGGAAGACAAAATGTGGACAGCCCCGAATCGTCATCTCTGGAGAACCAAAGTAATTAACAAGTGACTTTCAGAAGATAATGACCATCCATCGGCCAGTAAAATAAATTGTATTAAAAATTGAATTCTTAATTAGAGGCCAGGCATCTTCATTGGATCGTAGATTATCGCCGATGTGTTGGATGTATCATTCAACTGCAGTGAACATATCAATATACTTTATATGATTTTCTAGATTCGCCTGAAGTGATTTGGGGTCGCATTTAAGGGCAGATAACTCCTGCTGGCCACCCTTCAATGTTAACTGACATCCGATAATGTCCATGCGCAGAGGTCGAAGTTCATTTCGGTCACGTGACCATCACGTAATCAACCGAAAGTGACGTCACGCAAATGTCAAAGTTTCAGTCGACCCCGGATTCTCTTTCGTATGACAAGTCTCTCCATTGCACGTCATCAAACGTACTTAAATACAATGCGGTCGCATAAAATTGGGCCAAATCACATTGTAGAAGGCAATAATATCAGAGAACACAATATATATATAAACAACAGTTATTGCCCTTTATTGTAACATTGATATAGTCCATACTTTCGACTGTGCTGTAGTTGGTCAATTGAACTTTGACCTTAATCCTGCCTTGCCCCAGCCACTCCAATGTTATATGCATAGCAATACATGTCCTATGCAGAGAGTTAATGGCATGGTCGTGCCGGGATTCGAACCAGCAGTGCGGGCACCAAAGACTGGCACGTTGTTATCGCGGCTATGGGTCGTGCATAATATGAAAGGTTGAGAATACCCTGATATACCTTAGGTACTGTAGGTCAGCTCTCCGACATATACACCAGCGCTATGTCCAGCATATTGGCAAGTGAGGAACCCACTCGTGGACGTTTTTCTTGAGGTGTGCAGTATGCGCTGTGCCACCGTATTTTCTCTGTCTCATGCTGTAAAGTACGCTGGGAGGGGTCTCGGCGTCATTGGTTGACTTTCGCTGAAAGAATCTGACGGGCATGCGCTCTCGACAGGCAGGTTTGGGGTGGACGTTTTCGATTCCCACCAGTGTAATAGGGATTCCACTCCTCGCGCTGCATAGGCTATGTTTTGCTATGCATACAACCTTGAAGTGCCTGGGGCAGGTAGGATTGACCTCTAAGGTCAAAGGTCAAAGTTAAGTTGACCATCATTGGACTACTATAGTTGGAAGTAGAGACTATTATCAATATGTTATAATATAGGGCAATAACGGTTTAAAAAAAAAACTGTGTTCGCTGTTATTATTGCCTCCAGCAATATGTTTTGGTGCCATACCAATGTTTAAATAAAAGTGACCTTATTTTATGCGGCCAGATGCCAATCTCCGGGAATGTCCAGAAAATTAACGGAAATTAATTATATACAAGTAGGTCAAGTGCGTTTGATGTCGTGCATTTGAGAGACTTGTTATCCGAAAGAAAATCTGGGGTTGACTTGCCCATTGACCTTTGCCTGACGTCACTTCCGGTTGATTACGGGATCGTCACGTGACTGGAAGTGACCTTCGACCCTTGCGCATGGGCATTCCCGGAGATGTCAATTAACGTTGAAGTGACTGAAGGGGATTATGGGGGCGTGTTGATCAAGGGGCCGTCCCTAAATGCGACCCCTTTTCAGCTTTTACTACTGCGTATATCCCACCCTTTTAGATCTTATGTTAAAGAACACTTCAACTGCAGCGACCACCTTATGCCAAGCGACTGTGCTCTGTAAGCGTTTGCTGTAAATTGTACAGTAATTTACTGTAGTTCCAGTGCAGCAAAAAGTGTCCAGTAATTTACTGTAAAATGTACAGTTAATATTGCGAATTTACAGGAAATTATTATAAAAATTACATTACATAGTGTATTTTGCAATATTTACTGTATATTTTGCAGTAGATTACTGATAAATTTGCACTACTATTAGTACAGTATCTTACTGTTAAATATACTGTGAAAGTTTACAGTGTGGAAATGTGGTATGAAAAGTGCTTATGGGCGATTCCATGTCACGTAAGTTACATTTTCATTCCCGATGGGGATGTATTTGTAACATTTGACAAAATTAACAGCCATGACTACACCAATAACAAAACAAATCACTTAAATAAAAGTATTTCTTATAATTTGAATGGGTTTTTGATTAATTTCAGTGAAACTAATTAGCATCTGGGCTTAATTAAACAAGTGTCACGTAAGTTACTCAGAGAATTAGGGTAGTTTTGGGTCATTTGACGTATGTTAAAAATTCTCTGATTTGGATGGAATAATCTTAAAAGTTCTCACCTATAGCGATAGCTTGAACAATGAATTAGTAGACCTGAGTATAGTTGCCATCAGTCACTTTGCCATATTTCACCACAAGAGTTATAAAGATTGTTAACCAGTGTCACGTAAGTTACAAATGTGCGTCACGTAAGTTACATGGGATGGGTTTCTGGACTATTTATTCAGAAATACTTGCAGAAATGTTTAGAAATTGAATAATACGATGTAAATATACAGAAAGAACAATTTCTGGGATACTTAACTGTTCATTATTTTCTAATTAATTACCAAACTCATTACCATATTTTCAGTGAAAACATTGGACTTATTTATGGGACTGGCCCCTGTACTTGTCTGCAAGGACAGTTTAGGATATCCTAATAGTATACTTTTAATGGTAACAATTTGAAGTTAGAAATACTTAATAGTTGGATTTGCTTTTGACAAAAAAATTATTCTTAGTTTACATGGTTTTGTATATGTAACTTACGTGACAATTTTTGTAACTTACGTGACATGTCACGTAAGTTACACAACTTCACTCGCCTAAATTTCTATTCAACTATTTGTTTTTTACCAAGTTAAGAGGTGGATGTTCCTAGTGGACATAAGGTAGTTTCATTGAGAGAAGAGTTTTTTTATATCTAATGACCCATGAAAATTTGTCACGTAAGTTACATTGCGATAATCGGATTGATTATTGAGTGAAAATGACATAGTCTTGCCAACTTCACAAATTTGGCAAGTTTTCATGTTAGAATACATGGTTATTAGTTACTAACATCAGATATAACCAAACTGAGATGAATACTTCAGATTTTACATCTTAATTTGAGGCCTACTACAAAATCACATTTTATGGCTGTCCGAGTTTGCTAGGTATTTTAATGGTATTTTTTTCTAGAATGTGGACCAGTCAATGACAAAAACTTCATTTTGTCTTAGTTCAGGCATTGGTTGATACAAAAAATCAACAGATGTTCCAATCCTAGCAGTTTGAAATTTGAGAAACTTTCACTCTCTGTCGTGGAATCGCCCTTATACGAAAACATCTTTTGTTGCAGGTGTAGAAGCTAACGACAAGAAGGATGACCCGCCACCAGAAGGGGGATTTGGTGTAGTAAAATTTTTCACCTCGCTTTGGAGGGGATTTCAATCTCTAGAATGAAAATGAATATTTTCCATATCCATGCCAGTGCTGATGGACATAACGGAAACACTACTTAACCACCATTATAATACACCTATTCAATCACACAAGGGTACAATACTTGTTTTTTTATTACTTAAATTGTTGTGTTTTGATATTGGACTCTTGTTTACCGGAACTACTTTTCATTTACAAAGTGGCAAACATCATGTGTCCAAGCAGCATCTGTAGCTGCATCATACATGTAGTATTACTGATCCGTCGATGACATTGAACCTAACTGAAACAGATACTATGGTATGCTAACAGTGACCAAATGTAAATGAAAGTGACCGAATGTTAACTGACAGTGACCGAATGTTAACTGACAGTGACTGAATGTTAACTGACAGGGACCAAATGTTAACTGCCATGAATCTCTCTTAATCATAGCGAGTGATATTTTGTGATAATTTGAATGAGAACTTGTGCATAAGGGATGGATTTGAAGTTGAATCTTGTCTCAAAAGGACATATCGGTTGCATAATTTCTGACACCTGTCAGTCTCTTATCAATCTCGTCCATTAGTAGACGTTATTTAATAAGGATGATTACGGTTACGAAATAGTGCCAAAATAATTTGAAACTCTTCTGTGGGAGAAAATAAATTTAGTCGATATAAGTAGTATACAAAGCGTAAATAGAGTATTTAGCGCCTCACTGCGCATGCGCAGAACTTGGTGTGACGTCATAAGTGTGGATGTGCGCATGCGTGAGTGATATGTGAGTGGGGTGGGTTCAAAATGGCGGCACCATATTTTACACAGACCACTTAAAGTCCGCCATTTTGAACCCACCCCACTCACTCCGGTGCACTGATTGACATGTGGGTGAGTGGGGTGGGTTCAAAATGGCGGACTTTAAGTTGTCCCACTCACTCCGGTGCACTGATTGACATGTGGGTGAGTGGGGTGGGTTCAAAATGGCGGACTTTAAGTTGTCCCACTCACTCCGGTGCACTGATTGACATGTGGGTGAGTGGGGTGGGTTCAAAATGGCGGTACCATTGACATGTGGGTGAGTGGGGTGGGTTCAAAATGGCGGACTTTAAGTTGTCCCACTCACTCCGGTGCACTGATTGACATGTGGGTGAGTGGGGTGGGTTCAAAATGGCGGACCCGGGTGAGTGGGGTGGGTTCAAAATGGCGGCACCTTATTTTACACACACAACACCACAAGCCGCCATTTTGAACCCACCTCACTCACCCACATGTCAATCAGTGCACCGGAGTGAGTGGGGTGGGTTCAAAATGGCGGACTTTAAGTTGTCCCACTCACTCCGGTGCACTGATTGACATGTGGGTGAGTGGGGTGGGTTCAAAATGGCGGCACCTTACGGTGAGTGGGTGGGTTCAAAATGGCGGCACCTTATTTTACACACACAACACCATAAGCATAAGGTGCCGCCATTTTGAACCCACCCACTCACCGGTGTCAGTCAGTGTGTGATTGAAAGTCCGCCATTTTGAACCCACTGAGTATCCACCATTTTGAACCCACCCACGTGAAAAAAACGTATAAAAGCAGTCGATATATATCAATTTTATTTCCAATGTACCTGGTGTTTTAACATGGATAAATAGATGGTAGTGTGGCGAAAATTTAAATTATTACCTACTCAGTACATATTATGGTTAATTTTAAAATTAGTTCGATTTGCAGAATGTAAACAAACACCCACATTCTGAAGCCTCACTAACACAGCCCGCTTTGTTTATTTTTGGTGTTTTATCGTCTGCCGGTAATTTTGACATCGTTTTGGCAAGACATTTCAAGACCCCCCTACGGACATTTTTTGTAAGTTTAACCCATTTATAAATTTTCTACGGAAAATTCCTGTAGGAAATAGGAAGTACATATATAGGAGAACATTGTCCTGACGTAAGAAGTTTGTACGTTTCATATTTACGGAAAAATAGATTTTTATATTTGAGTCGGCTTTTCGCGCACACCATAGCAGCCTAATACTAAAAACAACTGTCAACTTCGTTTTAGTGCGTCACAAAAAGTGCGCGAATGAACTATTTCTAAATAATTTCATGACGAATTCTCCTAAGGTTAGAAAGTACAGATATTTTATGATTTAGTCCTGAAGTATCAGCTCGTAAGATGTTCTAATTGTTGAGATATTAATTTGTGAAGTTTGACAATTTTCTGTCTTCGAGCTTCGGAATTGATAAATTGTCTTTGTAACGTCTTATTGTGACATCATGGCATTATTGTTGTTTTGTGACACTGTGGAACTGTAAAAATTCCATGAATGGAAAAGAATGGCTATCAAACCTACGAGTATTGAACTGGTCCAAATCAACAATGGCTGACGCCAATATTTAACCCAGAGAATGACACCCAAAACAGAAAATGTTTCAAACAGATAGTTCTACAGAATGTTGTTTGCTAATATTTTGAATGAATATTATAATAATTGCAATAGCTTACCTGATAAAAGAGTTTAGTCCAGATGTATACCATATATCCCATACTCCCGGGTGTTTGATGCATATCTGTGGCTGTTTTTTTCCTAGGTGGGTATAACACACCATGAAGCCTTCATCACCATGCATTCGTATGCTAATCGAAATTCACAGATATTTCCTTCGGTATAAAATCCGGCGCACACGAGAGATATCAGCTGAGCTAACGGCCTCAATTGCCTGTCAGCTCTGTTGTTGTTTCAGCGCACACGGTGAGCAAAAGTTTCAAGAAATTGATTTCAGTTCCCGCATAACGTCTTCTTCAAGTCCATTTTGAAGAGTCGAGCGTATGAATCGAGTCAAAATAACATGCTGAGCTGTTTGGCTTGCGTTCACACACTGCTCGTGAGACGAAATTAGTTTGATATTTTTTCCCCCGCCTCGCGGTTCAGCCAATGAACTATAAGAAAAACATATGTGTGTGCATATTAATAAACCACGGGCGCCTAAAAAATGAACACATTTCATTACACTGTAGCGAATTGTTGCCAGTGCACCTGTGAGTCAGTGCGTTTTCATATCCACCTCAAATTGACACGGAGAATTTCGTTACCATAGCCAGTAAATTGTAAGTTTATTGCGGAAAGAATTGATATTCCATAAATTCCTGCGGGAAATAGGAAGTACACATATTTTGAGATATATTTCTCAAGACAACCTTGTATTCATTGAAAATATAAATCGGCGAGTAGTAGACGAAGGGAAAATTGGAAAGTACTGACCATGCCCCAGACTACTTCATATGCATATCACGGCCTTAAGGCCTATGCAAGATGTAATCTACATCACAGTTTAGTAGTATAAAAAGCGCAAGTCCTTTTGACCTTCCCCCTTTCCAAAGAAATAAAATCGGCTCTATTTTACAGGAGTATATACGCAGGTGACGTGGGTTGTCACGTCACTTCCGGGTTTTCACTTTCGAACCCAGAAGAGTTCCAATTTTTTCCCTTAGACGTCCGTATGTTCATCCTCCAAACCCACAAGAGTTCCAATGTTCAACCGCCGGGGTGTTTTCCCGCCCCAGCGCCCCGCAGCGCGCGCGTCATCCCGCGTCATCTCCGGCAGTGCGCGCGCGCGCGGACGCGGGTCAAAAGGTCAAAGGGTCACCTCCAGGTCAGACGGTCCAATGTCCAATGAGACAATGTTGCGGTATCGCTATAGTCAGAGCTTGAGCACAAAAAAGGGGATTCTAGATGAACCTGGGAAAGATGGGCAGTTCCATGTGGACCAATCAGCGGTCGAGAAAAAAGAGCCAATCAGCGGTCGAGAAAAAGAACCAATCAGCGATCGAACAATCAGCCAATCGAATTGGGGTATTCACGGTGTGCTTTCGCTGACGTCCGCGCCTACATATGGGTTCTTGTACACCCGGGTAATGTTTTTCTGGACATGGATGGGTTACCTTTGGCTCCATTCTAGGCCACTGATTGGCTAATAGAACTTATAGTCATAATCTATACGTGTTGGACGAGTCTCTTCACTCACCGTATACACGTACCTCAATGAAATGCCCGCTCTAAACCTAGACCAAAAACACGTACTTGGTCTGTAGGCTGATTTCATTGGCTCTCTATTTTTACTATAGTGCTCTTGCATTCTAACCTTGATGGGTTACCTAGCACTGATAGTCATAATCGATACGTGTTGGACGAGTCTCTTCACTCACCGTATACACGTACCTCAATGAAATGCCCGCTCCAAACCTAGACCGAAAACACGTACTTGGTCTGTGGGCTGATTTCATTGGCTCTCTATTTTTACTATAGTGCTCTTGCATTCTAAACTTGATGGGTTACATTTTGGTCCCATCCTACACCACTGATTTCAGTTTGACTGAATCTCCGCATTGGGCATTAATGCATCAGGAATAAAACACACAAGACAGGGTGTTTTGGTGAGATCTCATTTTTTTTTTTTTTATTCATTGAACAACAACAACGTGAGAACAACCACGTGAAAACTCAAGCCCAGAACAAGGGGCTTGTCATTAACTGAAGCCCAGAATAAGGGGCTTGTCATTAACTGAAGCCCAGAACAAGGGGCTTGTCATTAACTGAAGCCCAGAACAGCGGGCGTATGTACATTGAAATAATTCAAGCCCAGAACGGGGCTTGTACATTGAAATGATGGGCGGCCCAGTCACAGACGAGTACATCGCGGTCCTCGGCCTGGGGGTACTCGTCAAACATCTGTACGATGGTAGATAAGGGTCTTCCCCGGCATCGATGGTACAGGTAAAACAAGCACTATTGTCCGCACACGCCACTGGTCAGGCTTTGCAACGTTTGACTGTTCCAACACCACGTCTCTGTGCCTTGATCCATGAAGTCTGTTAAATCGGGATGGAGGGGTGGCAGGCCGTACGGGTCAAAGTATTCGCCCTGCTCTTCTGTCAAGTACACGGCCATCCAGTGTTCACCGGGTCGATCCATCGGGTCCGTGTTGAGAACGTAAGCAGCCGGATACATACGGTCTAATGGAAACACATCTCGGGCGAACACCCCTTGAAAGACCCTACGTGTCTCTGGGTCATTCTCCAGCACGGTGGTTATCTGGTCTGTATCCATGTTAGGTGGAGAAGTCACACAGGACGTTGCGCGCCTTGTCCACTTGAATGATGTTGTCAAACTCGGCGTAGCAGATCACATTGACGGTGGTCGCCAGGGCTCGTGCAAAGTGGATTTCCAACCGTAAGTTGCCTTGCTTGGCCAGGGCCAGCTGATGGTCGTTCTCTAAGGTGGGGGTCAGATCGAAACAGAACAACGTGTATCCGTTCGCGTAGTCCTCCTGACTGATCATATTCCCTTCGTCCTGGTTGATTTGACCGGTGGCTGTAAACAGGCTCTGATAGGCTCGAATGAAATTCCTCCGCCCAAAGTTCGGGGTTAAGGCCGTGGCTGGCACCTGTTGTCCATCCACATACAGGGCCACAAAATTGATGCCGAAATGTTTAAACTCAAACGGATTCTCTGGGTAGGCTCCGCTGAAACTGGTATTTTCTACACAGGCCAGGATCAATCGCTTGGGTAGTTCCCCCAGGAACAGGTTTTCTTTGTTGGCGCCTATATTTCCAGCAGGCACAGAGAACACTTTGGTTTGTACACGTCGGATAGGGTACTGGGCTGGTTTTGTTTCCAAGGCTTTCATGTGTCCCAATTGAACGGCTGGATTCGGTTTCACTTTTCGGACATACAGGACTGCGTCTTGGATGACAATCTTATAGTCCGCTACATGCCCCTCTACGTTAGTGGCCATCAAGGCGAAGGTCGGAGGCGCCCGTATCAGTCGGATTTTGATGGGGATCTTGTTCAAGAGGTACCGGTCTTGCATGAACATGTCTGCATGCAGTCGACCCATCATATCCACCGAGGCACTGTTCGCAGTGAAAGCCTTCCGTTTGTTATATCCCCCATTGTCCGCCGTGTCCATGTGCTCGGCCGTGTCCCTGTAGAATAAAGCGGTTGTCAGCTGAGATTTTTTAGCCTCTCGGCCATACGACAACAGTGTCTCGATGTAGGCTCGATAGGGGTACGTGTTGGTGGAGTCACTGATGAGTTTGTCGCTGAGAAAAATATCCACCTGCTGAAACATCGAGTGCAGCCAGAGATTCGTCGGGCCCACCGTTGCTTGGTCAGCGATTCTCGTGCCAGCTCCATTGACCACCTTGGCTTTCACATACAAGTAGGTATGGGCTAAATCCACAT
Organism: Hanleya hanleyi; assembly: GCA_036873755.1. Lineage (NCBI taxonomy): Eukaryota > Metazoa > Mollusca > Polyplacophora > Lepidopleurida > Hanleyidae > Hanleya > Hanleya hanleyi. The sequence goes on along the minus strand of JAVTVY010049087.1, from coordinate 3,794 downwards.
AGGCCGTATCCGCATTACTGATGGTGAACTCGATGGGCCCGGTTTCGTTGATGCTGGAGAGCGGGAGATGCTCCACCCATAATCCTTGTTCGACACTGGTTTGTGTGGGCGGCACGGTCCACAAATCAAATTCACTGTTGGTGGAGGGGCAGGACTCGGCGTGGATTAAGGCCATGTTTTAAGAAAAGATATCCCGGGTCTTCTTGGATGTGCGTCGTCGCTGGGTCGGTCGTCGACTGGTGCGTGATCTCGGTGGGGCAGCTCTTTTATTCCCTACGGTGCGTTGTGCTTTGGCCACCAAGACGCCTCCCGCTTCTTTGGCCCGTCGTTTCAAGGATTCTTTGGGTGCCGTACCCCCCAAGACATCACCGGCCACTTGCAGTCCACTGCGTACCGCTTGTTTGCCGATTGCTTTCACCCCACGCGTCACCAAGGGCAGGAACGTTTTCACAATGCTGCCGAGTATGTTCCCCAGACCATGTCCTCGTTGCATGCGTGCACCGCTAAAGACCGGAAAGCCACCCCCGGCCTGTTGGGCATAATAGTCGGCATAGCTGCGTGCATCGCACTCGTAAGGTACTTTCATTATGCAAAGTGGGGAGCACGTGCTTGTCGAAAATGAAGTGTCAGCACCACTTTTCCTCGTTCGAATGCCACCGCTCGTCCCGTGTCATCTCTTATATCCACCGTGATCGTGTTGATGTCGGTATGTCGTACGGGCAGGTACATGATATGGTTGAAACTGTGGGTGACTTGATCGCCATACGTCTTTTTAATGGGGACCACCCGTAACAGAGGTGTGTTGATATCGCCCACGATGTGGTTGTCCACCACGTCCGAGTAGACGTAGAGTCCGTACATACCCGACTTCATATCCATCGGCATCTCGCCATGGTGTTGGTTGGGACCAGCGAACGTCTGTAGATCGAAACCCAGCATTTGCTGTAGTGTAGGACTGAGTTTCACATTCACGGTATCGGTGACGGTAAGCTGTGCCTTGTCGTTGTGTACGTTGACATCGAAGAACACGTTTCTCTTGAAGCGCAAGGCTATCAGGCGTGTTGCACTATCCGTCACCCCCCGTAGCGCCTTATCATGCATCAGTCTTGACAGCCCACCCATGAACTCTTTGGGGGTATCGTATTGGCCTTCGGGCAGGGTGAGCCGGGTGTTTTTGCCTTCGTAGGTGACCTCGTACCACACTTCATTGGCTCGCACGTTGTACCACGAGTAAGGGTATTGGACATCCACGAGGGCACATTCCCACCGGCCAGGTAAATGTAACGGTTGCGGTAACTGGGTGACGTACTTGGCCACGGTGTTGTCAGGAAACACATCCAGCGAACTGTTACTGGGTAGGGTCAGGTAAAACATGGCGACTGAGCTGTCCTGCTGCTGCTGTTGGTTTTAATAGGTCTTCCAGGCCTTGGGCGGTTGTGTGCGGCGTCGTGTTCGTCGCGGTGACTTGCTACGTGTCACGGCTCTGGAGATGTGGGGTGTCTTGATCAAGGGTGTTTTTTTATAGGCGCGAAAAGAAAGTGCCCGTTGTGGTGGTGTTTTGGGGGGTGACTCCGGTTCCCATTCGGCTTCCCAAGAAGGTAGTGGGCCACTCGGTGATTGCTGGGTTTGCTGCATAAAGGCCCAGCGGTGGGGGTTCCCCACCAATTCCTGTGGTACATGCATGTCTTTCAAGCCTTGAGCGAAGACCTCCCATCCTCGAGGATCGGTGTGCGATCTGCGTTGACGCATCAGATCATTCACTAAATCCGTCATGTGGGTGCCGGGGACCACCTGATTCTGTACCAGGAGTTCGCCTTTATCATTCCAAGTCATGTTAGGATTCTGTTTCATCCGTTGTAATACCAGGCCAGCTTGTTTCTTGAACGAGGCAGGTACACTCTTCAGCACTTCGTCTTCCACCCACTGTGGGGCTGTGGGGGCTACCTCACCCGGCTGTTGGAGCGGTGCTGAGGTCAGCGGTCTGTCACGTGGTGGTGGTGGTGGTGGTGGTGGTGGTGGTGCTGTTGCTGGGGTAGACAGGGTTTTGTATTGGTCCATGAACGTCATGTACCGTTGAAGCGTCTCATTGTACCGTTGTACTTTCTCACTGTCGCTTAACCCCGGTCTCTGTAAGATCTGTTGCATCTCTCCATCGAGGGTGTTTATGGTCTTCACCGTAGGTGGGACAGGGTAGGGTGATTGGAGGTTTTGCAGGAACCGTGGTTCGACGAGGACCATTTTTTTCGTGTGGTTCATTGTCGGCCGAAGAGTCCACCCAATACTGGACCCAACACGGAAGCGGCCAACGGTGCTAAGATGGCCCCGAGAAAGCCGCCTTTCTGTAACACCTTTTTCTTTTGTGTTTGAGGGACCCGCTTGTGGACTAGGGTTCGGAGACCTGTCTTATGCTTGGCCAACTTGGTCTTCTGAGCCGGAGTCAGTGGTACGTTGCCTTTTAACAGGTTGTACCCGATCTCGCACAGACAGCGTACAAGGTCAGGGTCCGCACCGCGTACAATGGTTCGGACTAACTCGGGTGGGGCCGTCTTCAATACACGGAGCGTGGGAGCGTGCTTCCGTACTCGCGCAGACATCCTGTACAACTAATGCTAGAACCCACAACTCTGCCCTTTTTATCCACCTCACAGACAAAGTCAACCCTGCTGTGGTATTCATCCTTTTTATTATTCCCCATCATCAAACACACAAACCCCAGCTGGAGGCGCCACTGTGGGTGTGTTTACATTATTTTTGCATGTACACGTGGTGGGTCTCTCCGGGAAAGATGCCGGTCCGTAGTCGAAGGTGGTCGGGGGTGGCTTGCTTGAGGTCGAACAGCATATACCCGTGCTGAGGGGCTGTGGCATCTTTAAAGGCTTCCAACGCAAACGGTGTGCGGCCGGGATACATCTGTCTCGCCAGGTGCAGCAGTTGAGTGGTATCTCTCGGGTTTTTGAAGACCACCAGGTAGTGGGCATTTAAGCTGATATTCCGATGTTCTTCGTTTTTACTGAACAGATTCTGCACAATGTAGATGATGCTGAGCCGTCGATGATGACTGCCTTTGGTAAAGAGTTGGGTGACCCGTGCATCCGTCTCCGCCATGAGATCATCCAGAACCACCAAGGTGTCGGGTTCCAAATCGGCCAGGTTGGGTAGGCCTTCCACGAACGTGATGTGGGGCATTGTTGCATACGCTTCCTGCCATTCTCCGTAACACCACACGACTCGGGCAATGGGTGGAGTGATCATGCTGTCGGCGTGTTGAAGGAGCTTCCTGACGAAGTGCGTTTTGCCGGAGCCCGTCGGTCCTGCGATGACGCAAGTGAAGGGATTCTGCCACCGAGGGTCCATGGTTTGAGGTGTATCCGTTGTCGTGGTAACACGCTCTTGTAAATTTCGTACGAGTGAACTGGAGTGGTGGTGGGTACAACGTCGGTCGTTGTTGTCTGTTCACGTTCAGGGATGGTGCTGGGGGTGGGTACAACGTGGGTGGTCGTCGTCGTTGTCGGTTCACTGTGAGGGATGAAATCCGGTAGGTGTTCAGACGTAGTGGATGTACTTGGTGTAGGTGTAGAGCTCGACGTGGCTTGTACACAGGGTGTGGTGGTGGTGGTGGTGGTGGTGACTGGGCTCGATACGACTGGTGCTCTCTGTAGACCGGTTTCGCTGGTGCCTGGTGTTCTCAGTTGGTTAAGTAACGTGCTAACATAGGTTACGTCGTAAAACACACCTGCGTACAACACACTCAGCAGGGTTAGCAATAGCACCCCAAAGCCCACTTGCGCTTTGCG
>JAVTVY010049086.1:0-23159 GCA_036873755.1 Hanleya hanleyi | reverse complement strand
AACTGCGGAAATAATTTTTATTTTAAAAGTCTTCGAGGCCTGAGGGATTTCTGTAAATAAATGCCCAAGATGACGTTCGTGAACTTTTTTCCAGACATCATTTCGCATTTGCGTTCACCTTCGACAAACTCTGATTAAAGTATTAACGGGTTAGTTTCTTTGCTGTATACATCAGCGGTAACAAACACAAGGCGTATTTCAGGCATGGGTTTTTCATCGTCGAAGTGTTTTGTACGTGGTCGAATGCCATGGACGAGGTGACTTTTGTACATACCTCCAGGCTAAACATGCTTTCCTGTTCTTGGAGTACTTTTATTAATGCATTCAGAGCCTATTACCCCCATTTCGACAGTTTCGCCCGCTCTTCAGTGATACATGCAGTATTTAGATTCGGTATTGTCAGAGCTTTACTCTGACGCAACAATCGGCACACGCCGGAGATATTTGTGATGTTTTCTCTCTGCGCTGACTGGTGAATAAACATGAACATTTTACTTGACCATTCCATTGGTTAAAAAAGAAACTGTTTTTCTTCAGAAGACATCGCATACGAGATACAAATACGAAGAATAGTGGTCAAGGGGAGTAAACTCTAGCATTTCTTTCAAGCACGGTGTTTATCAACACGTGTAATACTCGGTTTCAGCCTGCATAAACGTATTCAGTATTTCTTCAACGAGGAACTATGATATAATACAAACAGGCAGAACTAGTGTGTGTTTTCTGCAGTAGGTATAGCTGTCAACGGGAGCGGCAATAGACACAAATATTTCAGAGCGTTGATGTAATAGCCCTATCAAATCATCTGATGCAAAAGGATGAACTATGTGACCGCTACCTCACTATAAATCCTTACAGATAATCTCCTTATCTGATCTGTTAAAACATTCGAACACGTTGAAGTTGAAACTGGTAATACATATTCACTGCACGAGGGGAAGTTCTTTGTTCTTTGAACAACACCGTGTAAATATCCCTGTGTAATGTGTATCGAAAAGACACCAAAAAAATCGGATGATTTATACGGTGGCCCATAGACGACATGCTATACTTTTTTAGTTTTAAGTTTATGTTTTTTTACTTCTAGGTTTCGTTTTTTTGTGTTAGGTTTCATTTTTTTTTTTTTTTAGGTTTATTTTTTCCACCTGGGTGAAAACCTTCTCACCCGGGAGGGAACGTTTGCACCAGAGTGAAAACCTTCTCACCCGGGTGGAAACCTTCTCACCCGGGTGGAAACCTTGTCACCCGGGTGGAAACGTTTTCACCCGGGTGAAAAACTTCTCACCCGGGTGAAAACCTTCTCACCCGGGTGGAAACGTTTCCACCTGGGTGAAAAACTTCTCACCCGGGCGGAAACGTTTGCACCTGGGCGAGAAGGTTTTCACCTGGGTGAGAAGGTTTCCACCCAGGTGAAAAGTCACGTGATTATGCCCTTGTTTTCGTTCCCTTGCACTGACATTGCGGCAAAATGGAGGGTGCTTCGTTCAAAAGTATAGATGATGTCAAACTGAATTTTTATGTTTGCTATTGCAGTCGATAAATGATATTTCACGTCTTGCATGTTTTAAATAAGTTGTATTTTCAAACCCGAGCTCTCTGAGAGTACACGAGTTTGTCATGTCTGAAAAGAGACAACTAGGCCATGTATAATCTTGTACACGGGCATTCTGCTGCCGGGTGAATTCGAGAATGGCCGTTTTTCCACAAGCTCGCGCGCCCGCACGGAGCTCGGGTTTGAAATATAACTTATATAAAACATACAATTACAAGACACGTATCAGCACTCCTATTGTCATATTGGTGGAGGGAGTTGGGCGGTTAATGGAGTCACTGCGAGAGTGAGGACGAATGAGGAGGAATATGTGCGTGAGTGAATGAATGGGATGAGTAAAGTGAATGAGTTAGTGAGTATGAGGAGGAGTGCAGTGATAATGTTACCTCGTATGTATCAATTTAGTTAGTAGGAAGACGGCAAATTCTGTCGTAAAAATGAGGGTCCAAAATGAGGATCTGCAGAGTGACGTTACGATGACGTCACTATGAGGCCACATCCGGTCACGTGACATTCGGGTCAAAGGTCACACCCGGGTCACTTTATGTGATTTCACTTCCGGTCACGTGACGGCCCAACAAGAGTTATCTGCCCCTACATAAGACCCTAGTGACTTCCAATGTTAATCTACGGGGAATGCATGTATGGGACAGAGGTGGTCATTTTTTTTCTTGTGGATTTTACTATGGGGTGTGGAACCTTGTTTTCTTTGTCTCACGTAGAACACGACGAGAGGGGTCTCGAGCCCAGGGGTTGAATTTCGCTGAAAAGTTCAGCCAGGTCATGGGTGGACATGTTACGTCCATTCCGGCGCAGTGGACAATGTTAGCCCTAATGGGAAACCCACTCATGGACATTTGCGATATAGTATGTGGCCCCTTGTTTTTTCTGTCTCGAGCTGTAGAACACGATCGGAGGGGTCTCGAGGCCGAAAAGTGCTGATGACGTTTTGGGGTCGCGACGGACCAATAGTGATCCGATTGGGCCGTATGAGGTGTCATCGTCAAGCGCTCGTGGGGGACCATGCGACTGGGCTAGTGTGTCGTCCGTTTTCAACATTCTGCGCGTGCGCAGACAGGGAATGGTGGGGAAAGGGCATTGGAATGGACGTTTTGGGTCGGGGTGGGCCCATAGTGGATGTATTGGGTCGGGGAGGGTACCCATGTGAAGCACTTCTCCAGACAGATCAAGTCATGGGTGGAGTCATGGAGTCATAGAAATGAGAATGTTGTTGTTGTTGTTGTTGTTGAGATAGTCTCTCAATTTCGGGGAAGTAAAATGAAGGAAAGTAATCCAGTTTAGTAGTACAGAAAACAGAAACTGTCAGGGTCAATTTTTCGGGGAATAGTCTGTGAAAGCTCCTGTTCTATTTATAGATCACTCGGGAGTAGTAGAGAAAGGGGAGGTGCAAATGAGTGCGTTTGGAGAAGATAAGGGCCGTGTTCAAACTGGCTACGTGGTAGAGTTACCTGTCTGTGCCTTTGTGGAGGAGGAGGAGGAGAAGGAGGGGGGAGGAGGAGTGAGTGAGTGATTGTGATGGTGGTAGTGATGTGGGGTTGTGGTGGTGGTGATGTGTGGTGGTGGTGGGGGTGGTCGCCGTGGTGGTGGATGTGCGTATGAGGATTAACACGTGTCCCTTATCAGTCCATGAGTGAGTGAGTGAGTGAGTGACCAACGCCCTTATAAACGCATCGACGCGCTAACGATGGTGAGTGAGTGAGTGAGTGAGTGAGTGGTCATATAAGGCCGTGTGTACACAATGAGCCTCAGTCTGTGTCCACCCCTTGCGTCTTAATACCATGATCCAGATAAGAGAACAACAACAACATGGATGACAGGTCAATCAATTTATTCTCCCTTCCAGTACATCACATCCACGCTGGGGGAGCCGCATTGAGTATGTTTACAATTCTCGTATGCTCTTGTCGAATCAGAAGCCGTCCTTTGAGAAAGTTTAATCTTCGGCTAGGGTCGCTTTTGGCCTAAGCGTCGTCGAGCAGTCCAGGATACCGTTGAGGCAACATGTCCTGAAACAGTTGTTTGCGCATTCTGATCGCATTTTCCAGGGCCTCGGTGGGTGATAACCCCATACCCTCTCCCAAGTGACGCTTGGTCTTCATGATGGACCTGTGCGTGAGGTCGCCTTTTATTTCTAGCGGCAGCAGGCTATACTCTTCATAGATCGCTATGGCTGTTTTTCTGATGTTCGGGCGCATTTGGATGTTCGCCTGTTGTAAGTTATCCTGTCCGGCGTCTTCGATTACCGCAGCATGGGTAGTAATAGCTTCATGCACAATACGATCCCAAAAGGTAGGTTCTTCCTCACTGCCTTGGGACGTAGGCTGATTATCTGAGGTCAAGCTCTCCGTATCAGTGAATAGACTCTCAGCAGTTTCTGTTTCGGTATCATTATCTGCCTCCTCAGTGGGCTCCTCGGAGTCTTTAGTCCCATGTATATTCTTCTGGTGTGGCATCATATCGTAACGTCTGGTGAACGTGCGTTCGCACTCAGAGCATTATATCCCGTGTCGACGCTTGAACGTCGAGTGTCCACGTTTTTGGAAAACGCTTGTTTTTATAAACAGTAACGCCCGCCAACGCCCAGCTCAACGCCTCAACGCCCTGGTGAAATAGCCCAGAAGCTCTGATTTTTCTAGATATTCCATGGAATTGGCACTAATTCATCGAAATGCAGTGACGCCCGTCAACGCCCGCCTCAACGCCTTAACGCCCTATCTCAACGCCTTAATGCCTTATCTTAACGCCTTAACGCCCTATCGTAACGTCTTTACGCATTGCCAACCATCCAATCACATGCACATGTTTTGACTATTGGCCTCTGACCCTTGATGACAGAGACATCATCACTGAACATCGCCGGAAGTGACGTCATCGCGCGCATAAGAGCTCCGAGCTCTTCGAACTCGCAAGTGACGTCATCGCACGCATGCGCGCGCACCTGTGGTGCACCCCGTCTCTTACAGCCCGTAGGGTATAGGGTACACCAGGGTGCTAGCGCACCACAGGTGCGTGCGCATGCGTGCGATGACGTCACTTCCGAGCTCGAGGAGTTCGGAGCCCTTATGCTCGCGATGACGTCACTTTCGGCGATAATGGAGCCTGCGAAATGGAGCATGCACTGTGGACAGGGATGATAAATGAGCCTGCGAAACTGGAGCATGCGCTGGGAGGAGGATGGCACTCGACATGCTAGATCAGAAACAAATTAACATGAACATTCAAATTCTTTGTTAATATTTATTATTAATTATTGTGGAATTAAGAAATAATGTTTTTATAGGCGTGCTTAATGGTTATTTACGCACGGTTAGTGTTGGAAAGTTTATATTTTAGGGTGCGAATTTATCAACTTTTCTACGCTAACCGTGCGTAATTGAGCACGCCAGTAGTAGTATACGAGTCTTTAAAGTAAATAGCGCTTCACTGTGCATGCGCAGAACTTGTATTGACGTCATAAGTGTGGATGTGCGCATGCGTGATGGCTGTGTGGTGGGAGGTGGGTACAAGATGGCGGCCTGTGTGTATGTGTGGTGGGAGGTGGGTACAAGATGGCGGCCTGTTTTTATGGTGGTGGGAGGTGGGTAGCCGCCATCTTGTACCCACCTCCCACCACCATTTGGAGGGTGGTGGGAGGTGGGTATCGCCATTTTGTACCCACCTCCCACCACAAGAACTTGTATTGACGTCATAAGTGTGGATGTGCGCATGCGTGATGGATGTGTGGTGGGAGGTGGGTACAAGATGGCGGCCTGGTTTTATGGTGGTGGGAGGTGGGTAGCCGCCATTTTGTACCCACCTCCCACCACATCATGGTGGGATTGAAATATCGGCATTGTGCGCATGCGCGGTGGCCGAAGGGTATGAAAATAGCCTTTTTGGAGCTAGGGGATTGACTACTGGTCCAGTGGGGACGAGTGAGGTATCAATGTGAAGCATTCATGAAGGGGCATCTAATGGGCTGGGTGTGGGGTTGAAATATCGGCATTCTGCGCATGCGCGGTGGCCGAAGGGTATGGAAATAGCCGTGTTGGAGCTAGGGGATTGACTACTGGTCCAGTGGGGTCGAGTGAAGTATCAATGTGAAGCCTATGTGAGGGGGCATGTAATGGGCTGGGTGTGGGGTTGAAATATCGGCATTCTGCGCATGCGCGGTGACCCAAGGGTATGGAAATAGCCGGTTTGGAGCTAGGGGAGCCACTAATGGACCGATGGGGTCGAGTGAGGTATCAAAGTGAAGCATTCATGAAGGGGCATCTGATGGGCTGGGTGTGGGGTTGAAGTATCGGCATTCTGCGCATGCGCGGTGGCCGAAGGGTATGGAAATAGCCTTTTTGGAGCTAGGGGATTGACTACTGGTCCAGTGGGGTCGAGTGAGGTATCAATGTGAAGCATTCATGAAGGGGCATCGGTTGGGCTGGGGGTGGGGTTGAACTATACCGTTTAGGTGTATTGATGATAATAAAATTTAAAGATCACATGTCCAACACATACTCACATAATGAAAGCAAGAATCGAACTTGCGTCCCCTCGAGATGAAGGATACCCGTCCAGGTTTCATTTTTTTTTTAGGTGTACTGAAATGCTCTCTCTAATTTATGCCACGGTATCTATTTTTACATCTAGGTTGAAGATTTATATCGACACTGCTACACACTTTTCGAGATGTGTTTTCACTTTCGATGAAAGCACAAAACAGTCTAAAATGAGTCTAAAAAAATTCACCTACGCTAATATTTTCTAGTGTTTTGTAGAATATAGATTCGCGTTCATTTCTATTTCGTCAAGAAAAAATGTTTTGTAGAATATAGATTCGCGTTCATTTCTATTTCGTCAAGAAAAAATTTTCATCTCGAAAATTGGCAGATTGAAATGTTCTCTCTCATTTTATGACACGGTATCTATTTTTACAGCTGTCAACTGTTATGGTTTGGTCACAATGTTGCCATTTTCTCCCCTATATTTAGCGTCCACAAAAAGAAGAGTATATTACAGCAATTATGTTCAAGAAAACACCCCGCTAGAAAATTGTCTTCAAATTGTCTGCTGTTGTGGGAGTATAAAAAAATCCTGGTCAACAGGGGCGCGTATATTTCGTGCGACGCTATGTTGCCAATGCATTGAAATTTGAATAGGTTGTCTGCATGGGTTTCAACGCAAGTATAGTACTAAAGTCTAGCTTACCTGATAAAAGAGTTTAGTCCAGATGATCTGGGGCTGTTTTTTTCCTAGGTGGGTATAACACACCATGAAGCCTTCATCACGATGCATTCGTATGCTAAAAAAATATGGGTATCACCACCAATCTCATTTCCATATATATTTTTTCGAAATTCACAGATATTTCCATCGGTAAATCCGGTGTTCAGTATACCACGTGGATGAAATGATTTCGGCCAACGGCACACACACACATGTTTCCTGGCTCTTCCTGGTGTTAAGCCCGGCGCACACGAGAGATATCAGCAGTTTCAAGAAATTGATTTCAGTTCCCGCATAACGTCTTCTTCAAGTCCATTTTGAAGAGTCGAGCGTATGAATCGAGTGAAAATAACATGCGATTCATTGGCCTGTCCGGTAAAACTGCTGAGCTGTTGGCTTGCGTTCGCCGCACACGCTAAGGATTTGGCCTCGCGAGGTGTGGTGCAGGTCGGGGGGCGGGAGTTTTGTACTGATGAAAACCAATGTCGTCCTCTCTCACGAAACCAAACACAAAAATTGACAAATTATACGGACTGCCACGATAAGCGAATGTATGCAACAAATAGCGTTCCGTACTGCAGATGTCCGATAAAATCCCTCCAGTCAAGGGGGGAGGGGGAGTGTTACAGAATGTTGATTCCACAAAACCTGTTCGGTGGCCTACATCATCGTTCAATCGCTGCTCATAAAGGCTGCGTTCAGCTCACCAGAACTGTATACACTTCGAAATCTGTGAAAGAATATCAATTTTCACGTTTCCTGTCTGATATCACACAAATGTATGCGTCCGCTCGAACACAACACAGCACACTCCCTCGATTACAGTCCACGTGTGACGGGTACATGCAGGCGATGAATGATGCAGAGTTTCGTCACATTATTGATCTCAGCGGACACCGAAAGGAAGAAAGTTCCGTTATAAACTGCGACAGAGAATGTTCCCCAGCTCAGAAAACAACACAATGATCAGTGAAATCGTCCTCCGTATGCCTACCCGGGGCGCGGTAAAACAGCAAGAAAATTGTAACAAACGCTAACAAAATGGCTGCTCAAGGTCAATTTGCCCGCATAATAACGCCGTTCAAACCACAGCGCCATCTATACGCTTTGGTGCAAGGGAGACAACTCGGACTAGACCAATTCCCAGGCGAAGATGATGTCCGCTATATTTGGCCTGTATGGGTATAGGGGTGGTCGGTTTTTTTTATGGCTTTTACTATGAGCTATGAGGTTGATCATGTAGAATACGATGGAAAAAACTATGAAATTACAAGCGTCTAGTCCGTCATTCATGATCCAGCCGTCGTCCATTAGAGAATATCCGCGTCCATAATCCAAAGACCTATTCCATTTCCATATAACAGTATTAGCACCAAATTCAAAAAGACAAAAGTATACATAAACATAGGCTTGTTTCCTGCAAGAGAGAAGCGGTCAACAGTTTTCAATGATGCCGGCAAGGCATCATGATGTTCCAAAATCCATAATATTCGTTATAGAGTCGTCATCTAAAAATGATGTACCTCAGTCACGCTTTGATTGTGACTGTTCATATGAGTACCATGAAGATCTTGAAGTACATGGGCTCATACGGCCCCTAGCCCCGGGTTAAGCGGAATTAGACACAAGTTACGAAACGTAGCGCCATAGATCTTGCACGCTACGTTCGTATTTTGCTATCAGCATGCGATATGTATCGCCAAATTTGAGAAACTTTGAGTGGAGGCGCTTGGTGGAATAGCCCTGTTTTATAAGTTTCTGCAACAATGTTTTGTGACGTTGATTAAAATCATCACATTTAACACAGGATCTAGCAAATGCTACTAAGCGAGATATGTATACGCCATATGCAGGTCCCACTGGAATATTACTATCCAGAAAGGGATAGTTTACGATGTCGAAATTGTAATCATCTCTTTTGTCATAAAGTCGACGAGAGAGAATGCCCGCTTCATTTTTATAGAACCGGGTAGGCTTGTATATAGATCCATATAGACCCATATACACTCATATACTGGGATATTAGTATGTATAAATCCATACGGGGTGGACATGTTGGAGTCTAGGTGGAGCACTAGTGGCCCGATTGGGTAGAGTGAGGTCTTATTTTAAAGCTCTCGAGGAAATAAATAAATAAATAAATAAATAAATAATAATAAAAAAAATTAAAAAAATCGGCGAGTAGTAGACGAAGGGAAAATTGGAAAGTACTGACCATGCCCCAGAATACTTCATATGCATATCACGGCCTTAAGGCCTATGTAAGATGTAATCTACTTCACAGTTTAGTAGTATAAAAAGCGCAAGTCCTATTGACCTTGCCCCTTCCAAAGAAATAAAATCGGCTCTATTTTACAGGAGTATATACGCAGGTCACGTGGGTTGTCACGTCACTTCCGGGTTTTCACTAAACACTACCTCCAAACATAGAAGAGTTCCAATTTTTTCCCTTAGACGTCCGTATGTTCATCCTCCAAACCCACAAGAGTTCCAATGTTCAGCCGCCGGGGTGTTTTCCCGCCCCACCCTAGCGCCCCGCAGCGCGCGCGCGCGCGCGCGTCATCCCGCGTCATCCCCGGCAGTGCGCGCGCGGACGCGGGTCAAAAGGTCAAAGGGTCACCTCCAGGTCAGACAGTCCAATGTCCAATGAGACAATGTTGCGGCATCGCTATAGTCAGAGCTTGAGCACAAAAAAGGGGATTCTAGATGAACCTGGGAAAGATGGGCAGTTCCATTTGGACCGATCAGCGGTCGAGAAAAAGAGCCAATCAGCGGTCGAGAAAAAGAACCAACCAGCGATCGAACAATCAGCCAATCGAATTGGGGTACTCACGGTGTGCTTTCGCTGACGTCCGCGCCTACATCTGGGTTCTTGTACACCCGGGTAATGTTTTTCTGGACATGGATGGGTTACCTTTGGCTCCATTCTAGGCCACTGATTGGCTAATACGGTGTTCAAAGCCACTTTCATGCATTATGCTCATAGAACTTATAGTCATAATCTATACGTGTTGGACGAGTCTCTTCACTCACCGTATACACGTACCTCAATGAAATGCCCGCTCCAAACCTAGACCAAAGACACGTACTTGGTCTGTAGGCTGATTTCATTGGCTCTCTATTTTTACTATAGTGCTCTTGCATTCTAACCTTGATGGGTTACCTAGAACTTATAGTCATCAACATAATCTATACGTGTTGGACGAGTCTTTTCACTCACCGTATACACGTACCTCAATGAAATGCCCGCTCCAAACCTAGACCAAAAACACGTACTTGGTCTGTAGGCTGATTTCATTGGCTCTCTATTTTTACTATAGTGCTCTTGCATTCTAACCTTGATGGGTTACCTAGAACTTATAGTCATCAACATAATCTATACGTGTTGGACGAGTCTTTTCACTCACCGTATACACGTACCTCAATGAAATGCCCGCTCCAAACCTAGACCAAAAACACGTACTTGGTCTGTAGGCTGATTTCATTGGCTCTCTATTTTTTACTATAGTGCTCTTGCATTCTAAACTTGATGGGTTACATTTTGGCCCCATCCTACACCACTGATTTCAGTTTGACTGAATCTCCACATTGGGCATTGATGCATTAGGAATAAAACACACAAGACAGGGGTTTTTGGTGAGATCTCATTTTTTTTTTTTATTCAGTGAACAACAACAACGTGAGAACAACCACGTGAAAACTGAAGCCCAGAACAAGGGGCTTGTAATTAACTGAAGCCCAGAACAAGGGGCTTGTACATTGAAGCCCAGAACAAGGGGCTTGTACATTGAAGCCCAGAACAAGGGGCTTGTCATTAACTTAAGCCCAGAACGGGGCTTGTACATTGAAATGATGGGCGGCCCAGTCATAGACGAGTACATCGCGGTCCTCGGCCTGGGGGTACTCGTCAAACATCTGTACGATAGTAGATAAGGGTCTTCCCCGGCATCGATGGTACAGGTAAAACAAGCAATATTGTCCGCACACGCCACTGGTCAGGCTTTGCAACGTTTGACTGTTCCAACACCACGTCTCTGTGCCTTGATCCATGAAGTCTGTTAAATCGGGATGGAGGGGTGGCAGACCGTACGGGTCAAAGTATTCCCCCTGCTGTTCTGTCAAGTACACGGCCACCCAGTGTTCACCGGGTCGATCCATCGGGTCCGTGTTGAGAACGTAAGCAGCCGGATACATACGGTCTAATGGAAACACATCTCGGGCGAACACCCCTTGAAAGACCCTACGTGTCTCTGGGTCATTCTCCAGCACGGTGGTTATCTGGTCTGTATCCATTTTAGGTGGAGAAGTCACACAGGACGTTGCGCGCCTTGTCCACTTGAATGATGTTGTCAAACTCGGCGTAGCAGATCACATTGACGGTGGTCGCCAGGGCTCGTGCAAAGTGGATTTCCAACCGTAAGTTGCCTTGCTTGGCCAGGGCCAGCTGATGGTCGTTCTCTAAGGTGGGGGTCAGATCGAAACAGAACAACGTGTATCCGTTCGCGTAGTCCTCCCGACTGATCATATTCCCTTCGTCCTGGTTTATTTGACCGGTGGCTGTAAACAGGCTCTGATAGGCTCGAATGAAATTTCTCCGCCCAAAGTTCGGTGTTAAGGCCGTGGCTGGCACCTGTTGTCCATCCACATGCAGGGCCACAAAATTGATGCCGAAATGTTGAAAGTCAAACGGATTCTCTGGGTAGGCTCCGCTGAAACTGGTATTTTCCACACAGGCCAGGATCAATCGCTTGGGTAGTTCCCCCAGGAACAGGTTTTCTTTGTTGGCGCCCATATTTCCAGCAGGCACAGAGAACACTTTGGTTTGCACACGTCGGATGGGGTACTGGGCTGGTTTTGTTTCCAAGGCTTTCATGTGTCCCAATTGAACGGCTGGATTCGGTTTCACTTTTCGGACATACAGGACTGCGTCTTGGATGACAATCTTATAGTCCGCTGCATGCCCCTCTACGTTAGTGGCCATCAAGGCGAAGGTCGGAGGCGCCCGTATCAGTCGGATTTTGATGGGGATCTTGTTCAAGAGGTACCGGTCTTGCATGAACATGTCTGCATGCAGTCGACCCATCATATCCACCGAGGCACTGTTCGCAGTGAAAGCCTTCCGTTTGTTATATCCCCCATTGTCCGCCGTGTCCATGTGCTCGGGTGTGTCCCTGTAGAATAAAGCGGTTGTCAGCTGAGATTTTTTAGCCTCTCGGCCATACGACAACAGTGTCTCGATGTAGGCTCGATAGGGGTACGTGTTGGTGGAGTCACTGATGAGTTTGTCGCTGAGAAAAATATCCACCTGCTGAAACATCGAGTGCAGCCAGAGATTCGTCGGGCCCACCGTTGCTTGGTCAGCGATTCTGGTGCCAGCTCCATTGACCACCTCGGCTTTCACATACAAGTAGGTATGGGCTAAATCCACATAGGCCGTATCCGCATTACTGATGGTGAACTCGATGGGTCCGGTTTCGTTGATGCTGGAGAGCGGGAGATGCTCCACCCATAATCCTTGTTCGACACTGGTTTGTGTGGGCGGCACGGTCCACAAATCAAATTCACTGTTGGTGGAGGGGCAGGACTCGGCGTGGATTAAGGACATGTTTTAAGAAAAGATATCCTTTGTCTTCTTGGATGTGCGTCGTCGCTGGATCGGTCGTCGACTGGTGCGTGGTCTCGGTGGGGCAGCTCTTTTATTCCCTACGGTGCGTTGTGCTTTGGCCACCAAGACGCCTCCCGCTTCTTTGGCCCGCCGTTTCAAGGATTCTTTGGGTGCCGTACCCCCCAAGACATCACCGGCCACTTGCAGTCCACTGCGTACCGCTTGTTTGCCGATTGCTTTCACCCCACGCGTCACCAAGGGCAGGAACGTTTTCACAATGCTGCCGAGTATGTTCCCCAGACCATGTCCTCGTTGCATGCGTGCACCGCTAAATACCGGAAAGCCACCCCCGGCCTGTTGGGCATAATAGTCGGCATAGCTGCGTGCATCGCACTCGTAAGGTACTTTCATTATGCAAAGTGGGGAGCACGTGCTTGTCGAAAATGAAGTGTCAGCACCACTTTTCCTCGTTCGAATGCCACCGGTCGTCCCGTGTCATCTCTTATATCCACCGTGATCGTGTTGATGTCAGTTTGTCGTACGGGCAAGTAGAGCATGTGGGTGAAACTGTGGGTGACTTGACCTCCATACGTCTTTTTAATGGGGACCACCCGTAACAGAGGTGTGTTGATATCGCCCACGATGTGGTTGTCCACCACGTCCGAGTAGACGTAGAGTCCGTACATACCCGACTTCATATCCATCGGCATCTCGCCATGGTGTTCGGTGGGACCAGCGAACGTCTTTAGATCGAAACCCAGCATTTGCTGTAGGATAGCACTCAGTACGACACTCGCCTTGCCGGAGACGATAAGCTGTGCCTTGTCGTTGTGTGCGTTGTAATCGAAGTCCACGTGATTCTTGAAGGGATAGGCTTTGATGGGTCTTGAAGTATTCGTCACCCCCGTAGCGCCTTATAATGCATCAGTCTTGACAGCCCACCCATGAACTCTTTGGGGGTATCGTATTGGCCTTCGGGCAGGGTGAGTCGGGTGTTTTTGCCTTCGTAGGTCACCTCGTACCACACTTCATTGGCTCGCACGTTGTACCACGAGTAAGGGTATTGGATATCCACGAGGCCGCATTCCCACCGGCCAGGTAAATGTAACGGTTGCGGTAACTGGGTGACGTACTTGGCCACGGTGTTGTCAGGAAACACATCCAGCGAACTGTTACTGGGTAGGGTCAGGTAAAACATGGCGACTGAGCTGTCCTGCTGCTGCTGTTGGTTTTAATAGGTCTTCCAGGCCTTGGGCGGTTGTGTCCGGCGTCGTGTTCGTCGCGTTGACTTGCTACGTGTCACGGCTCTGGAGATGTGGGGTGTCCTGATCGAGGGTGGTTTTTAAAGGTCTGAAAAGAAGGTGCCCGTTGTGATGGTGGTGGAGTTTTGGGGGGTGACTCCGGTTCCCAGTCGGCTTCCCAAGAAGGTTGTGGTGAGAGTCGTGGTGCACGACTCGGCGATTGCTGGGTTTGCTGCATAAAGGCCCAGCGGTGGGGGTTCCCCACCAATTCCTGTGGTACATGCATGTCTTTCAAGCCTTGAGCGAAGACCTCCCATCCTCGAGGATCGGTGTGCGATCTGCGTTGACGCATCAGATCATTCACTAAATCCGTCATGTGGGTGCCGGGGACCACCTGATTCTGTACCAGGAGTTCGCCTTTATCATTCCAAGTCATGTTAGGATTCTGTTTCATCCGTTGTAATACCAGGCCAGCTTGTTTCTTGAACGAGGCAGGTACACTCTTCAGCACTTCGTCTTCCACCCACTGTGGGGCTGTGGGGGCTACCCCTGGTAATGGCGGCTGTTGGAACGGTGCTGAGGTCAGCGGTCTGTCACGTGGTGGTGGTGGTGGTGGTGGTGGTGGTGCTGTTGCTGGGGTAGACAGGGTTTTGTATTGGTCCATGAACGTCATGTACCGTTGAAGCGTCTCATTGTACCGTTGTACTTTCTCACTGTCGCTTAACCCCGGTCTCTGTAAGATCTGTTGCATCTCTCCATCGAGGCTGTTTATGGTCTTCACCGTAGGTGGGACAGGGTAGGGTGATTGGAGGTTTTGCAGGAACCGTGGTTCGACGAGGACCATTTTTTTCGTGTGGTTCATTGTCGGCCGAAGAGTCCACCCAATACTGGACCCAACACGGAAGCGGCCAACGGTGCTAAGATGGCCCCGAGAAAGCCGCCTTTCTGTAACACCTTTTTCTTTTGTGTTTGAGGGACCCGCTTGTGGACTAGGGTTCGGAGACCTGTCTTATGCTTGGCCAACTTGGTCTTCTGAGCCGGAGTCAGTGGTACGTTGCCTTTTAACAGGTTGTACCCGATCTCGCACAGACAGCGTACAAGGTCAGGGTCCGCACCGCGTACAATGGTTCGGACTAACTCGGGTGGGGCCGTCTTCAATACACGGAGCGTGGGAGCGTGCTTCCGTACTCGCGCAGACATCCTGTACAACTAATGCTAGAACCCACAACTCTGCCCTTTTTATCCACCTCACAGACAAAGTCAACCCTGCTGTGGTATTCATTCTTTTTATTATTCCCCATCATCAAACACACAGACCCCAGCTGGGGGCGCCACTGTGGATGTGTTTACATTATTTTTGCATGTACACGTGGTGGGTCTCTCCGGGAAAGATGCCGGTCCGTAGTCGAAGGTGGTCGGGGGTGGCTTGCTTGAGGTCGAAGAGCATATACCCGTGCTGAGGGGTTGTGGCATCTTTGAAGGCTTCCAACGCAAACGGTGTGCGGCCGGGATACATCTGTCTCGCCAGGTGCAGCAGTTGAGTGGTATCTCTCGGGTTTTTGAAGACCACCAGGTAGTGGGCATTTAAGCTGATATTCCGATGTTCTTTGTTTTTACTGAACAGATTCTGCACAATGTAGATGATGCTGAGCCGTCGATGATGGCTGCCTTTGGTAAAGAGTTGGGTGACCCGTGCATCCGTCTCCGCCATGAGATCATCCAGAACCACCAAGGTGTCGGGTTCCAAATCGGCCAGGTTGGGTAGGCCTTCCACGAACGTGATGTGGGGCATTGCTGCATACGCTTCCTGCCATTCTCCGTAACACCACACGACTCTGGCAATGGGTGGAGTGATCATGCTGTCGGCGTGTTGAAGGAGCTTCCTGACGAAGTGCGTTTTGCCGGAGCCCGTCGGTCCTGCGATGACGCAAGTGAAGGGATGCTGCCACCCAGGGTCCATGGTTCGAGGTGTATCCGTTGTCGTGGTAACCCGCTCTTGTAAATTTCGTACGAGTGAACTGGAGTGGTGGCGGGTACAACGTGGGTCGTCGTTGTCTGTTCACTGTCAGGGATGATGATGGTGGTGATGGGTACAACGTGGGTGGTCGGTTCACTGTGAGGGATGAAATCCGGTGGGTGTTCAGACGTAGTGGGCGTACTTGGTGTAGGTGTAGAGCTCGACGTGGCTTGTACGCGGGGTGTGGTGGTGGTGGTGACTGGGCTCGATACGACTGGTGCTCTCTGTAGACCGGTTTCGCTGGTGCCTGGTGTTCTCAGTTGGTTAAGTAACGTGCTGACATAGGCTACGTCGTAAAACACACCTCCGTACAACACACTCAGCAGGGTTAGCAATAGCACCCCAAAGACCACTTGCGCTTTGCGCGTTTTGCGAGACGCTGTCTTCAGAGGCAGCTGCTGTTGGTCCATAGCACTGTGGTCGGACGTGGAATGAAGGAGGACGGCAGTGGTGTCTGGTTTTATAGTCGTTTCACCTGGTTGGCCGCGACCCAGGAATTGAAGGAACTGGGCCAACCTTGCCATTTCACGAAATGAAACAGTTTGCCACGTCGACGTTCCGTTTTCAAAATCTGCTCCACCGTGTAGTAGTCTTGCTGTGTTTTTACAACAGGCTGTAATTCCGTCTCGTAAAACGTCCCCAGCAACGTTTCCCCTTGGAGATCTTCCAGTTCATAGACTCGCCGCTGTCGGGGTAGGCGCCGTTTAATCAGGAAGTGCTCATCGCTCCAGTTGGGCAAGTAACTTTTCTCGAACTTGCCCTTGACTTTACTGATCCGTACAGGGTCCCCGACCTTGTACACCGCCTTCGTCGTTCGCTGCGATGGCCTGGGGTACAAGACACGCCGGACTTGGGCTTCATTGCGTTGGGTCACGGTAATGGGGGCTCTCTCTATACTTCGATGATAGGCTCGATTGTAACCCCTCACCAGTTTCGGGAGAACATCGATGTACCGCCTTGTATTCTTATAGGTGAAATATTTATACATGCGGCCTTTGAATGTCCTGTTGAACCTCTCCACCACGGAAGCCTTGGTCTCGTTGTACGTATGGAAGAAAAACACCTTCTGTTTCTTGAGAAAGGCTTGGAACGGTCTGTTGAGGAATTCCGTGCCTTCGTCGGTTTGCAAATACAAAGGTTTGCGCCCGGTCTTGAAGATGTCTTTGAACGCCGCTATGAGATTTGCCCCCGTTTTCGTCCGGATGGGTACCACCCACGCATACTTGGATAGGATATCGATGCACGTCAAGATATACCGATTCTCATCGTTGTGTTTGGCAAAGGCGCTCATATCGACCAAATCCGCTTGCCACTGGGCATCTATTCCTCCCACGATGACCCGGTTCCGTAGAAAATGGCGACGGACAGATCGATGTAAGGTATAGGTGTCTTGTCTTCTTAACCAATCTCGGACTTGGGCACGTTGTACCCCCTGGGGTTTGGCCGCTCGATAGAGAGCCGACAATGCACTATAGGCCGCCGGACTGTCGGGACTGTAGTATAAGTTATCCAACACCTTCTCCCAGCGCTTCATGGTGACAAAATGATGATGGACCCTGGCTCTATCGTTTATTTATAACGGGTATATCTTGGGCCGGAGTTTCTTTCTGATTTTCTTCGTGGACTTCCACAGTGGCCATGGTAAATGACCAGTCCAACTCGTCTGATGACCGCTTGATAAGCACTTCATCCACATCCACCACGGCATCTTCCAATGCAGACCATAGATCAGGGTGAAGGGTAAAATGCACTGTACCTCCATCTAGCCGAGCCAATTGAGCAAAGAAAGGGCCGCGTCGGATGTACACATCGTGACACAAGTGGATGAGGTCGCCGTCCAGTTCACCAGACAACACCCGTTTGAATTTGGTCCAGCCCTCCCGGGACAGACGAATGTGAGCCGGGCACGGTTGTGTAGGGTCCGTGTCTCCCACCTCCTCCATGATATCGACCTTATCCGCATACACGTGCAGGAAAACCTCGGGGGTCAAGCTGAAATACGCCAGTACTATATGCTCCGTCATGGTCAGTACGTGAATGGTACCAGATTTCACTGTCTCTCGTATTTATAGGGAGAACCCCGTGAGGCATCGTCGTCGGGTTCATGTAGTTGTTCATGGGGTTCAGCCAGCGCGTCTTCCATAGCACGAACCCACGCCAATTGGTCGGGTGATCGGTCGTCCGGTGTAAACAACTGGTCCACAATAGGCACTACTTTCTCCAAGGCTGACCACACAGAGGGGCTTAGGAGGATACTTCGCGTAGGCTCTTGGTAGCGGCCCAGACGTATGAAGAGGGGAGGTACGGAATATACGTAGATGGCATTGTCCAGGTGGATGAGGTCTCCGTCCAACTCACCGCTCAACACCCGTTTAAATTTAGTCCAGCCATCACGCTGTAGCGTCACCGTATTCGATAGCATCTCAGCGGGCGCCCAGTAAATAGCTTCATCGTCTTTCACCAGGGTGACTTTATCTTGATAGACGTATAACCCCACACTGGGTGTAAGAGGCAGGATGGCTCGTAGGTAGGTTGACATGCTTGCTCTAAATGTCGAACGGTGAATGACACACACTCTGTCTGACCCTCGTATTTATAGTATCAATACCACAGCGCCAGGGTGAATAGGGCACAGACTAGTATGAGGCCAACCAGCCGGCGCTGGTTCCGGCGTGAGCGCTCCTGGTCCATAGCGCGAGCATCAAGGATGGCTGTCATAGTCCAGTAGTGGTGAGTGATGGCACGCCTCTCCATCGAGTGCACTCTGTGGAGGACCGCTTCTGTGAACTCGTTCAGGATCTGGCGTCGTCCCTCGTTGTCGTCGCCATCTGCAAACATGGACCGGACCACTGCTCGGTAACCCGTGAATGAATTCACCACGGTGGCATACTGTAAAATGCGAGTCGCATGGGGCTGGATCTCCGCCATGGCTCTGTAGAAATGAAGGTGTGGGATCCAGAGGGACGTGTTTTATAGGCCAGATGTAGCTCTACGGGTGTAGTCCGTGATACGTACTATTCTGATGGGTTAGTCCAAAAAAGGGAGCAACAACAACAACAACAACAACACAGATTACAGATCAATCCTTTTATTATGCGTGAACAACATAGAAATGCATGTACTGACCTGTCTGTGGGAGGTTTCCCACAATGGCGTTCACCTTCGCGTCTTGAATTGAATTGAATTGAATTTATTCACCAAACATACAGCAGATATACGAATATACAGGTTATCAAGATAAAAATAACATTAGCCGCACATAAGGCGGGAGTAAAACCCCAGGGGGCTTGTTTTATCCCGGATTAGCTTGAGTAGATGTACATGGTATACGGCGAGAGGAGTATGGAATGTAGCAACACAGTTTTCGATGTTCTAATATTTACGCTAGTTCGGTGAATAAAGCGAATATAATATTTACACTAGTAAGGTGAATAAGGCACTGCATAGATCAGTTATCGAGAGATATCGCACACACACAACAAAATCGATGAATGTTAATATAGAGACTGCGCACAGGTAAGCATGACATTATACACATATAACGTGATTGGAAATAGACTGATCGATGTGCATGGATAATTGGTTGTAAGATGAAGGGTGACCGGTAGGCAAGAAATTTCGGTTAGAATTGATGATAGCCATATCAGCGTCCGAATTTATTGAGCAAAAACTCTTTCAGTCGGGATTTAAACAGTGACTTGGAGGCATAACATTTCAGGCTGACTGGCAATGAATTCCATATACGTGGTCCTTTAATTTTGGTGGAGTAGAATGAGAGTTGTGAGTGATAAAACGGCCTGTACAGATTAAGGTTAACTTGTCTTGTTGGATAATTGTGTACTGCAGATAATTTGGTGAAGTAATTGCGCGAAAGGTAGGGAAGAAAAAACGAGTGGTAGAAGAATTTGTGTGCAAATATCAGGATTAGGTAGTCATTTACTAGATGTAGAGGTAAAATATTCATTTCTACAAATAGGTTTCTGGTATGGGCACGTCTGGCACTTGCAGTTAAGATGCGAATGAGCCTTTTTTGTAGGACAAATAGTGGTTGAAGGTGCGTTCGAAAAGTGTTTGCCCAGACCATACTGCAGTAGGATATGTAGGGGTAAAATAACGAATAATACAAAAGAATTAGGGTCTTTCTGTTCACGCAATGTTTAATGTTATTTATAATACCTATATTTCTTGACAGTTTTGAGCATAGTGCTTCAATATGTGAGTGCCAGGTTAGCTTGTCATTAAAAAGAATGCCGAGAAATTTGAATGTATTGACGCATTCAAGCTCATTACCATCGAGGACCAGTTTAGATGTAATACGATTAGTGTATCTGGTCGGTTTGATAAGCATATATTTGGTTTTTTGTATGTTGAGAGACAGCAGATTACAGGAAAACCAGTTATGAAGTTTGGCGATCTCGTTTGACAGAGTTTCGACTAGATTATCATAATCTGAGTCGGAAGAAACTGCGCTTGTATCGTCGGCGAAAAGGAGTATGTCTAGAATATCGGATGCTTTGGCTATATCATTAATATAGACCAGAAAAAGAATGGGGCCGAGGATCGATCCTTGAGGTACACCACAGTCTATGATATTGGTTGAAGAGAGTACATTGTTATAGCACACGCACTGAGACCGAAGAGACAGATAGCTGCGGAACCAATCGTTGGCAATTCCTCGGAATCCATAGTGTTCGAGTTTATGAAGCAGTATTTGGTGGTTGACGGTGTCAAATGCTTTAGAGAGATCAAGAAACATGGCAATACTAAACTTTTTATCCTCTTTTGCACTAATTAATTTATCATATAGTGCCAACACTGCATCACATGTGGAATGATTAGCCCGGAAGCCAAATTGATTGGGACTGATAATATTGTGGGCTTCCAGGAAAGATGTCATTCTAATGGCAACGATCTTTTCGAAAATTTTACTAAAGCAGGGAAGAACGGATATAGGTCTGTAATTACTTGCTAGGTGTTTATCACCGGATTTATACACAGGTGTTACTTTAGCTACCTTCAAAACGTTTGGCATTTTTCCAAGCTGGAGTGACAGATTTACAATATGTGATAGAGGAAGTGCTATTCGTGTACGTCCGTGTCTTTTCGTTAAAGTCCGTGTATTTTCGGTAAAGTCCGTGTCTTTTCGGTAAAGATACCTCACTCGACCCCATAGCACCATTTTATCTAGGGACTACTTTTTCTCCGCGGAAGGTTTTTCCCGCGACCGAATCACCGCCAGACATGACCGCGGATGAATACATCTTTCACATCTTGCACTCACTCACACCGGCCGTCCGCCATCTTGTACCCAGCACCCACCATCCACACACGCCGCCATCTTGTACCCAGCACCCACCATCCACACACGCCGCCATCTTGTACCCAGCACCCACCATCCACACACGCCGCCATCTTGTACCCAGCACCCTACATCCACACACGCCGCCATCTTGTACCCACCTCCCACCACCATAAAAACCAAGCCGCCATCTTGTACCCACCTCCCACCACACATCCATCACGCATGCGCACATCCACACTTATGACGTCAATACAAGTTCTGTGGTGGGAGGTGGGTACAAAATGGCGGCACCCACCTCCCACCACCAGCCAAATGGTGGTGGGAGGTGGGTACAAGATGGCGGCTACCCACCTCCCACCACCATAAAAACAGGCCGCCATCTTGTACCCACCTCCCACCACACATACACACAGGCCGCCATCTTGTACCCACCTCCCACCACACAGCCATCACGCATGCGCACATCCACACTTATGACGTCAATACAAGTTCTGCGCATGCGCAGTGAAGCGCTATTTACTTTAAAGACTCGTATACTACTACTCACGCCTATGAAAACATTATATCTAGTCTATTGCACTACCCAAATTGATTATCAACAAAGATTATAATGAAAGGTTGAAAACATATTTTAAACTTTGACAACCTTTCTCCCCTTTCTTGAAAACAACTGGTCCACTGATGCTCCTGTCCCGGTCGGCATCGTGCCAATGTCAGTGAACGAGTTTATGTGGTCTTTCAAATGGGGACTGGTACTGTCAGCTGCGTCAGCTGTGTGAAAATCACGTGGATATATGTCTATTTGTGTCGCTTTGTTAATCAATTTCAGGATGGAAGCAACAGTTACACTTGAGAAAGAAATGTCATCTTGTGATTTATTTGTTTGTTTTATTCGATTGTTACTTGTATGAAAGCAGACGTCCCTTTCCTCATCCGACTTGTGAAATGGAATCTCCCAATGAACACTTGCACTTGACGGGTGTTGATTTCACATAACCGTTTTATATAAAACGTGTAATAAATGCACGGTTAACTCGATGTTGCTGCCACTGTCAGAAATATTCAGGGTAGGCCCCTATATAATCCTGAATAGATCAGGCTGCACATCCACAACTCAATTTCAAGGATTTTACCTGAAATCCAGGGATAATTTCCTGAAATTCAGGTATATCATCCATGAATTAAAGCTAAATTACCTGAAGTTTAGGGGATTTTACGTACCTGAATAGGATCGGAAACTTACTAATCACACTCTCAAAACTACTTACAAAAACTACACAAAGTGTGTAAAAAATTATCATGCACAGCGGTGTGCACCTTTTATACACACTTTTGTGTAAGTCTTGTACACATCGATGTGTACTTTCGGCATTATTTGCTTGGAGAAGTCCACAAAGCAGTGTATAAATTGTACACACCACGTTGTGTATGATAATTTTGGACACACTCTTTGTGTACTTTTTGTACACAGTAGTTTTGAGAGTGCAGGATGATAAATTTGCCTGAATTTCAGGAAAAATCCTCTCATTCGGGGATTTTCTTTCTGAAATTCAGTAAATTGTCTCTTGATTTCAGGTAAAATCTCTGAAAATGAGTTGTGGATGTGCAGCCTGATCTATTCATGATTATTCCCTGAATATTTCTGAGAGTGTTATAGAATACTGGTTGATCCATTAGTGAGTCCTTCGCCATGTGGTCCTTCGCCATGTGGATCCTTCACCATGTGGGTCCTTCACCATGCGGGTCCTTCACCATGTGGGTCCTTCACCATGCCAATTTCTGGCAATAGAGATGATTACAACTGATCCAGAGTGTGTAGAGAGGCTGAAATCTGAGTTTTCCATCAGATCGGTGAAATTTTAGCTGTCGATGGGAGTATTGAGGGATTCATTATTCATTCACAGTTTATATGAATGATCCTCTGTCTATAAATGTCGGTTTTGTGGGATATATTGGATGACAACCCGTACGAAAGGTAGCGATAACCCCTAAATTGAATTCTTATATAATTACCGGTATTGATCAGCTGTTCGATCTTAGTGTGATGAAATAAATTGCAGACTGGTTTATCGTACACAAGTCTGTTTACTTTTGCCAAAATGAGGCAAAGATTATTTAAGTCAACATGGTTTTATTGTCGATGCCTGAAGAAAATATTCGGTACCCTGATACTATTATGGTAATAACAGTATTTTCGTTATTTTTGGATTACACTATCTCAG
>JAVTVY010049085.1:0-23945 GCA_036873755.1 Hanleya hanleyi | reverse complement strand
GCCACACTTTTCTTTTCAACCTCCGATATCACATGACAACCCTGTCTTCAGGCACATTTGAATTCATTTGCAACTATATTTGGTGGAATGAATTATTGCTTCGTTGAATTCCATTCAGACATCAATTCTCTTACGTCAACACGCTAAAAAAAAAAAGCTGTCGATCGACACATCAGTCATTGTTTTCAGATATTACCATTTTCACTGAACAGTAATTACACGTATATAATTTTTAAGATCCTTGAATTGACTATATACCAAGGAAGATGAGCCGCAACCGTGTCAGTGGTTCGGCTAATTTGCATACAGTGATAGGCGACTGCCTTAGTAAGTTGAAAAATAAGTTAACTACATCTATAACTCATTTTATCTACCCAATCTAGATAATTCACAAATTGGTGAAGAAGTAGATAAGCAACGCATTGTCATTATGATTAACATTGAATAATACTTGGTATCAAATTATAGATCATGCATCATAAAAACAAACGCAACAATTACGTTTCAGAAGTTAGGGACAAACTCACCAACTTTCGTCGAATAAAGATGTTTAACTTATAGAAATGACAATTTGGTATCATGTTTAACTTTATTCCCCCAAGCAATTCGCATATATGGAAATATGTTTTGAAAGGAAGAATAAGTTAACCCTCTGTGGGAATCGAAACAATGACCCTCCAATCACTGGAGATGAACTTACTGTCTTAGCGAAACCGACTCATTGATAATACTCAAAACTGACTTTATGCGCAACTGGGGTTTTTATACAGAAATCACTATTTTGTATTTAATGAGTTAGACAACCCTATGAGCGAACAATACATCATAGTTACAAGTATGAACTTTGGCACATGGCTATTTTGAATGGTCCTCTTTCGGAACACGCTCTCTATCCTCATTCTCGCAAGCCAGGGACTCGCTTCGCTGGTATTGATGTTCTCGTCCTCTTCGGCACTCAGAATCCCTTTAGATTCACTCCCGTGGATTCAATACTTATGTGTATCAGCAGATAATGGGCAGAAACATATTGCATTTCATATCATTCTCTCAAGTCAGAGCCCATTTCGGCTAGAATTTACTGGTTCTACACTTCACAATTTACGTTACTTTGTCAATCAGTTTTACGAATGGAATTACGTCATATATTAGCAGATGCTGACTATAAAAGCGATCTGTTTGACCTCGTTGTCAAAAGCTTGGGCCTTATTTCCCGGAGGAGTTTTTGAGTTTGATGCTTAGATGCCTTTCATATTGACTTTAACTTGGCAGCCGTTTTCGTGAATGCAATAATTGATGTACCAAAAGATAATAACGAGAATTCGACATAATTCTCTTGCACACAAACCTTGTTCAGTGAACTAGCCCTGACATTTCGAACATAAATCACCTTCGGAATGAATTAGTGACAAACATATTCGCGAATTGAGTATATAGGGAGATATCCATAGATACTGACTAGAAATGTTTCTTATTTGCAGAATTTTATTTTTAAAAAAAGAAATTAATAAAATAAGCAACCTTCAAAAAGGCTTGGTCGAACATGAGATGATATTTCCTAAGAATTAAATAGTTAATCATTTATATAGAAGGAGCAAACCATTGACTTGCTGCATGGAAAAGAGTGTCAAAGTATTCAGTTTGCAGATGATAACACACGTAAACGCAGAAACTTAATTAATTATTCTAATCAAATATCAATACTGTCACAGGCCTCAATTTGAATAGTGAAAAGTGTAACTATGCCCCTTGGACAGTTGGGTAAAGCCTTCAACCCCCTTCCATAGTTTCACAGATCAAAGAGATGGACCTGATACTAAATTCATTGAAAATTAACTTAAGGAAATATAAATTTTCCAGTTTGCTCGGCAAAGTAAGCGAGAAGGGTGACTGAAGCGTGTCGATTTTCGCGCTACGATTAAATCCTTGAAATTTATTTGGATTTCCAAATATTTGAAAGCTTTTTTTATTTGCAAAAAGCAACAGCTGAACCGAATGTTTTGAAACTTGGCATACATGATACTTGTACCAAGACATTGCCAAAGCGATCATTGTGACTTCGTCTGTCAATTCAAAATAGACGGCACGGACTAGTCAAAACTGTTGGATTTTGAACGGGGAAAGTGAATATACATATATTGTATCAGACCTATTACGCAATTCCTACAATTGTGGGTTAGAAGTTGAAAATTACTTCCCTTGGCATGAAAACACTGGCAGATGGCGCTTGTTCTACATTTACCACTATCTCCGCTGATATGCCTTTCACTGTATTATTGCCACTGCCGCAGGTTTTGACTACAATGTAGTCATTTCTCACTTGTTCTTTCATGTCTATGTCGGGTATAGACCTATAGGGTAATTCACCTTATTTATAGGCACATGCTTTGAATACATCGACAAAGATGTGTTTGGTGAAGTCTCACTTCTGTTTACTATACATTTTCACCGGAAGGCTTATTGTATGGCAGTCGTTTTGGTATTCATTCGTTTATTTTTTATATTAAAATTTTGATATAAAAATAAGGAATTTCGATATCACAATTATAGAAGTTTTGAAATCGAGAAAAAAAATTGATAAAAACAAATGAACGAATATATACCAAAACCCCACACTTATTTTTGATTAAAAAAAAGAAGATTTTGTGATTTCCAAAATAAACTTATAACTCCCAAAACGGCTTGCCATATTGTTGTATCAAATCTAGTTCATCTGTTGTAGTGCTATACTCTCCTGAGCTGTGATGGCCGAGTGGTTAAGGCGTTGGACTTGATTAAATGCAGACAAGTCGGAAGTGCATGTTATTGGTGTTAATTGTAATGATGATAATATTGAAGGAGTGCCAATAAGTAAAGACTGTTTGTGTATTTTAGGTGTGTACTTGGGCACTAACAAAAGATTTTGTATAGAGAAAAACTGGAAAGAAAAGATTAAAAAAATACGGAATACTTTGAATATGTGGAAACAAAGGAACCTCAGCCTAAAAGGTAGCGTGGTTATTTTAACTAGTGCTATTTTATCCCGCATGTGGTATGTTTTGTCTGTTCAATCTGTACCAGAGACACTGATAAAGGAGCTCAAAGATGTCTGTCTTAATTTTGTTTGGGATAATAAATCCCATTTGGTTGCTTATGGTGCAATTGTTCAGTGAGAACGTTATGGGGGACTTAATCTGCCTGATATATCATGTAAGATGAAGGCGTTTCGCTTGAAGTTTCTGTCACGGTTTTTTAATGATTCTCACAAGGCAGTTTGGAAACATTGTTTTAAGTACTTTTTGTCGAGATGGAATGACCTCGGTCTTTCATATGAATTGTTTCTTGTTAGTCATAAGAATTTTATGTTCACATGCTTGCCAAGCTATTATCAGGAATTAATGTTAGCATGGAGAGATGTTCAGAAAAATGTACTGGAAGTTGAAGAGAACATTGTTGACATTCTGAGTCAACCTATGTTTTACAATCACAATATCGTAGCCTCTGGCAAAACTTTGTATTCAGAGTTATTTGTACGTGCCAAAATGTTCTGTATAAGAGATTTTGTTTACGAAGTCGTTCCTGGATTTCTGCCAGTTTTGGCTGTGCAAGAACTTGTTCTGTCGGTGTGTCCTGAAGCTGATCCACTCAGGGTTCGAATGTTGTACGAATTTTTCTTGACTGCTATTCCTGATAACTGGAAGAGTGTTATAAATAAGGTTGCTTCAGATGGTAGCTGTAGATCTGCAAGAGAACCTTTTTTGTTCTGTAACGCTAAAAGAAAGTCATTATGCCTTCTTGCTGTCAGAGATTTCTATGATATGCTCATTTTTTTATATTTTGAAAAACCCGGCTTCCCTGGCGATTTGGGCTGCCATATATCCAGACGTCGATCTGCTTAAGTGTTGGGCTCGTAATAACATTATGGGTAAAAACCCGGACTGTGTAGAGCTGGATTATAAAATTTTGCACAGTGTTGTTTTTACGCGTGAGAAACTATGTAAAATTGGCCTTGCTGATTCAGATCTCTGTGTGATATGTTTGTCGCACAAAGAAGATACAAGGCATATATTTTTTCTTGTCCGGAGGTGCAAAGTTTTTTACAGTATTTAGGTTCATTTGTAGAGGACCTGTTCAGGTTTGCTCACGTCAGTGTCTTGAATAACGTTTCTTTTGAAATACTTGTATTATTCGGTTATTCTGTACAAAGTCGGAATGTAAACTGTTATTTCCTCAATATTGTATGTAGCCTGGCTCGTCTGGTAATTTTCAAGCGCAGAAATATGAAAATGTATCATGACAAACTAATTTCTCCAACATTTATGTTTAAAAAGTTACTGGAACAACATGTAAAGTCGGCGTTCACATACTTGCAGCGTGATTTGCCTGTTTTTAACAAGAGATATCTCTTTTGCAATCCGTTTGTTAAGCACGACAACTGCTTAAAAGTTAATTTTCCATAGTAGCTAATCCCATGCTTTGTGTGCAATGAATATCACATTGTTGTATCCTTGATCAGTCAGGCCTCGATGTATTTGTGTAATCAAAAAGTGTGTATTTGGATAACTTGCGCAGGTCTTGAGTTTCTGTGATCGTCCTGTTTTTATCCTTCTTGACTCTGCTAAATACTTTGTATATATGATATATTTGTTGAATAAATATTATTCAAAAGAAAAAAAAAAGGCGTTGGACTTGAAATCCAATGGGCAATGCCCGCGCAGGTTCGAACCCTGCTCGCAGCGAGTCAAATTTTTCCCCTTATTGTGACTTGAGATGTTCTTATCTCTCCATCATTGAACAAATGTGGAGGATATTTCAAATCATGCATTGTGTTAAAAAACACAGCGGGTCCGAAACTCACTGTCCGTGTGGACACCTCAACATTGAATACACTCTGTCTAGCATCATGCAGGACTATGTGTTGGTGAGTATACTGCATTGTTCTCGGACGTCGCGATTGATTGCCCTGAAATAGTTGTTATTGGCATCTCTTTGGTCGGTAGGTCGAACAACTAATCAGGTTTCTGGATCCGAGATTTAGGTACGGGCTTATGAGAAGGCAAATGTCGATTGGCGGTTATTTCGTATTATGTTTTTTAAATATCAACCCGCAAAAATGTGGAAGCAATCTTCTAAAATTTCAGCTAGATACAAAATATCCGGTTTCAGTGATCTGCCTTAGAATCGTTTGCTATGACCCCAGCTGTATTTTGAATACAAGAGATGCGCAAAGTTTGTTGATTTTTAGCAGAAAAGTGTCATGTGCTTCTGTGCCTTCCGAGTTGTTTATCATGGCAAGTCAAATTCCGATATTGGGTTTATTTGACCACAAACGCTCCCTAAGAATTCACATCTCGTTCATTGTCGCATCTTTTATAATGACAGGTTGGTGCAAAAGTTGAGCTGTGATGGCCGAGTGGTTAAGGCGTTGGACTCGAAATCCAATGGGCTATGCCCGCGCAGGTTCGAACCCTGCTCGCAGCGATGTCGCCTTTTAGTCGTGTTCTATATTATCCCGCGCGTTTAGTACTTCTGTCAAAGTGAACTTTTCTCTGTTTTTCAAGTTTGATGCTGATTATTAGCTTACCGCGCTTTTCGATGAATTCTCTTTTGTTATTTATTTAAAAGCTCTTGATCCCCTTTCCCGGTAAGAAGTCTGTGGAAATATGCCCTATCATATATTCGATGAGCATTAATACCGCTTATGCCGGTGCTAGGGGCCGTGTGGTCATGTCATCCAAGTTGCCACATGAATAGGTACAATAAAAGCGTACCTGAGATACAACACATATCACGAATCGTTAGATTCTTGGTATGTGCTTTAGAATAGGTTAACCAGAAGACTATACTGTGAAGTCATGTGTGGCTCTGTCAGTATGTCGGCACCTCTTCCCACTTCCCTTATATGCGTTGTAATTTGAAGCTGTAATGCAAGACACTGTTTTCGGATTGTTCAATATAGACGTATAAAAATTCTTATATGAATAAGGAAATATCTCAGTATGTAACCCTTTGATATACCATCATCAAGATTTCCAAAAGTATGTGGTTTCTGGTGCTGGTACATAATTGAATCGAACGATATCTGTTTTTCTTTCATGTCTATGTCGGGTATAGACCTATAGGGTAATTAACCTTATTTATAGGCACATGCTTTGAATACATCGACAAAGATGTGTTTGGTGAGGTCTCACTTCTGTTTACTATGCATTTCCACCGTAAGGCTTATTGTATGGCAGTCGTTTTGGTATTCATTCGTTTATTTTTTATATTAAAATTTTGATATAAAAATAAGGAATTTCGATATCACAATTATAGAAGTTTTGAAATCGAGAAAAAAAATTTGATAAAAAGAAATGAACGAATATATACCAAAACCCCACACTTATTTTTGATTAAAAAAAAAGAAGATTTTGTGATTTCCAAAATAAACTTATAACTCCCAAAACGGCTTGCCATATTGTTGTATCAAATCTAGTTCATCTGTTGTAGTGCTATACTCACCTGAGCTGTGATGGCCGAGTGGTTAAGGCGTTGGACTTGAAATCCAATGGGCAATGCCCGCGCAGGTTCGAACCCTGCTCGCAGCGAGTCAAATTTTTCCCCTTATTGTGACTTGAGATGTTCTTATCTCTCCATCATTGAACAAATGTGGAGGATATTTCAAATCATGCATTGTGTTAAAAAACACAGCGGGTCCGCAACTCACTGTTCGTGTGGACACCTCAACATTGAATACACACTGTCTAGCATCAGGTCTATGTGTTGGTGAGCATACTGCATTGTTATAGGACATTGCAATTGATTGCCCTGAAATAGTTGTTATTGGCATCTCTTTAGTCGGTAGGTCGAACCACTAATCGGGTTTCTGGATCCAAGATTTAGGTACGGGCTTACGAGAAGGCAAATATCGATTGGCGGTTATTTCGTAATATGTTTTTTGTACAAAATATCCGGTTTCAGTGATCTGCCTCAGAGTCGTTTGCTATGACCCGAGTTGTATTTTGAATACAAGTGATGCGGAAATTTTGTTGATTTTTAATAGAAAAGTGTCATGTGATTCTGTGCCTTCCGAACTGTTTATCATGGCAAGTCAAATTCCGATATTGGTTTTATTTTAACCACAGACACGGCCTAAGGATTCACATCTCGTTCATTGTCGCATCTTTTCTAATGACAGATTGGTACAAAAGTTGAGCTGTCATGGCCGAGTGGTTAAGGCGTTGGACTCGAAATCCAATGGGCAATGCCCGCGCAGGCTCAAATCCTGATCGCAGCGATGTCGCCTTTTTATCGTGTTCTACTAGACCAGGAGAAAGCCTTTGATAGAGTGGCACATGAATATTTATTTAATGTACTGAGTAAATTTGGATTTGGTGACAATTTCATCCGGTGGATGAAGATTTTTTATACTGATGTCCGCAGTACAGTTAAATGCAATGGATTCCTTACGGATTATTTTATAGTTGGAAAGTCTATCCGACAAGGATGTCCAATATCAGCACTGTTGTATGTGTTAAGTGTTGAGCCTCTAGGTGCTCTTATACGATCATCGGAAGATATACATGGAATAAGTATACCAGGGTCTTCAACCATTTCTCTAATTTTTGAACATGCGGATGATGCTACAATTACAGTTGGAGATAAGAAATCAGTTGGAAACTGTATTGAGTGTGTGGATTTATATGGTGCAGCATCTAATGCTAGACTAAATGTGGATAAGTCCGAGGTTATGCCTGTTGTTGGTGACTTTGTCAGTGATCGCATAGAGGGGCTTCCAATTAGTATTGACTGTTTGTGTATATTAGGCGTATACATTGGAATTAACAAAACTTTGTGTGCACAGAGAAACTGGAAAGACAAAATTCATAAAACTGAAATACTTTTAAGTTTTTGGAAACAAAGGAAACTGACATTAAAAGGCAGGGCTGTTGTAATATCTACTTTGTTATTATCTCGGTTTTGGTATGTCACAACAGTTCTGTCTTTACCAGATATATACCTGAAGCAACTAAAGAATATGTGCCTTACCTTTTTGTGGAACGGTGGGGCGCACCTAGTTAGTTATGGGTCTGTAATAGATGATACGTGTAAAGGAGGCTTAAACATTCCGGATATTTTATGTAAATTAAAGGCTTTTCGGTTGAAGTTTTTGGCGCGATTTTTTAATGCGTCCCATCGTGCTATCTGGAAAGATTGTTTTAAATACTTTTTGAACAGATGGATGGACTTGGGTCTCTCGTCTGAATTATTTTTTATGACCAGCCACAAGCCACTTGTAAATAGCCTTCCTGAATTTTATAAGGACATGTTTATGGCATGGGTTGATATACAGCATTGTGCATCTATTGATATTTCTAATCGGGAATCTGTTCTATGTCAACCGCTTTTTATCAATCCAAGAATCACTGTTAATGGAAAAACATTGTGTTCGGAGCTGTTCATCAGATCGAAACTGTTTCTCTTGAAGGATATTTTGTATGAAGTGATCCCTGGGTTTTTACCCCTGGCTGCGGTACAGGAGGTTGTTTTGGATGCTTGTCCTGAGACATCACCGAAGCGTGTTGAATTGTTGTATAGTTTGATTAAATCGGCCATTCCTGAAGAGTGGATGTATGCTATACATGAGCCAACAACAACTGTGCGTACAGTTAAAGAAATGGCTATTATACATAACGGAGTTAAGAAACCTATGTGTCAATTAAATACTTCATTTTTTTACAAATTGCTCAGAAATAAAATTTCTAAGGAACCAATATCTGTACACTATTGGGAGTTCTTATACCCAACTATTGAAATTAAGAAATTTTGGCCGTTGGTTAATCTATCAGGGAAGAGTCCAGTATGGGCGGCCATTTATGTCAAAATTACTAGCTCGGGTTGTGCAGCCTAACTCACAACAGACAACGTATTTAACGATATAAAGTGTTGGTTTGAACGATTATTTCATCTTTTTGCAAACAAGGAACCTAACTCTAAACGCATATTTCATCTCTCTCCAAAGGAAGAATCTAACTGTGAACGAAAAGTGAAGATACGGAAATACAAGCGAACTCAGAAGGAACAGCATATTTCAGCACGTACAACGTATCAGAGAACGAACGACCTCTTTCAGAACGAGTTTTATAATCGAGGGGGCGCTCAGCAGACGGGAGACCACTCGAGCGCCTCTGTCTGCTCCTCCCCCACATGTTCACACCATTTTCAGGGGTGGCTCTCGTTTACATGTGCGACTCATAGTAAGGAGTCAACCTGTAACCATCTCGGTCATCTATACGCGGTAAGACTGCATCTTATGGATGGCGAAGTGTACGCAAATGAGTAAGGAGTCTCACAAGATGAGAATGACAAGTCCCTGTGAATTATTGTCTGATATCTGAAGCTCAAAACTTTTGGTACACTTTAACCCAGGGGCAAAAAAGAACCACACTCATTCACGACCTGAAATAGCGGAACTCGAAATAGCGGCCGAGTTTCACGTCATAAATCAATCTCACGTTCGGCTATTTCCGTATTGGCGGAACGAGCCTCTCACATAGAACGCACAACTCCCCACTGGTGGGGAGCGTATGACGATCACGTAGTGAGCCGGATACGAAATAGTGCCTTTGATAATCAAGAGATTCGGGCGCATTTTATTGTGAAATTCAGTTAATTTTAACCAAACGAACATAATTCATTCAAATTATACAAAACTATTTCTATGTTTCGTTGAATAATAGCAATCAGAACTCAGCAACTGGGCTAATTTTCGTCAATACGGAAATAGACGAATGCGAGATTGTTTCCGCCGAAAATTAATTGTGCGCATGATAAAATAAGATTCTTTATTGTACTGAGCATCCCATTTGGGACAGAGTACAAAACACACAAAAAGTAGAATAAATAAGAAAGTAAACAAACAGGTGCGATGTTTCCGTTTTCGCTCCCAGAAATCCACGAGGCCAGAGGTCAGTTTTCGCAGCTAAAGTGAGTTCTGGGGCTAGATTGGCTAGTGTATACATTCCGTCGTCATGGTAACATGCAATATGGCCCTATTCAGGTCACCGACTACTAGCTTGTGTATACATTCCGTCGTCATGGTAACATGCAGTACGGCCCTATTCAGGTCACTGACTACTATCTAGCGTATACATACCGTCGTCATGGTACCATGCAGTGTGGCCCTATTCAGGTCACTTACTACTAACTAGTGTATACATTCCTTCGTCATGGTAACATGTAGAATGAACCTATTCAGGTCACTGACTACTAAATAGTGTATACATTCCGTCGTCATGGTAACATGCAGAATGGCCCTATTCAGGTCACTCACTACTAACCAGTGTATACATTCCGTCGTCATGGTAACATGCAGTATGGCCCTATTCAGGTCACTCACTACTAACTATTGTATACATTACGTCGTCATGGTAACATGCAGTATGGCCCTATTCAGGTCACTGACTACTAACCAGTGTATACATTTCGTCGTCATGGTAACATGCAGTATGGCCGTATTCAAGTCACTGACTACTAACCAGTGTATATATTCTGCCGTCCTGGTAACATGCAGTGTGGTCTTACTCATGTCACTGAGTACTAGCTAGTATATACATTCCGTCGTCATGGTAACATGCAGTTTGACCTTATTCAGATCACTGACAACTAACTATTGTGTACACTCCGTCGTCATGGTAACATGCAGTATGGCCCTATTCAGGTCACCGACTACTAAATAGTGTATCCATTCGGTCGTCATGGCAACATGCAGTATGGTCTTATTCAGGGTCACTGAGTACTGGATAGTATATACATTCCGTCGTCATGGTAACATGCAGTATGACCTTATTCAGGTCACTGGCTACTAACTAGTGTGAACACTCCGTCGTCATGGTAACATGCAGTATGGCCCTATTCAGGTCACTGACTACTAACTAGTGTATACATTCCGTCGTTATGGCAACATGCAGTGTGACCCTATTCAGGTCACTGACTACTAACCAGTGTATACATTCCGTCGTCATGGTAACATGCAGTATGGCCTTATTCAGGTCACTGAGTACTAGCTAGTGTATACATTCCGTCGTCATGGTAACATGCAGTATAGCCCTATTCGGGTCACTGTCTACTAACTAGTGTATACATTCCGTCGTCATGGTAACATGCAGTATGGCCCTATTCATCTCACTGACTACTAACTAGTGTATACATTCCGTCGTCATGGTAACATGCAGTGTGGCCCTACTCAGGTCGCTGACCACTAACCAGTGTATACATTCCGTCGACATGTTAACATGCAGTACAGCCCTATTCGGGTCTTTGACTACTAGCTAGTGTATACATTCCGTCGTCATGGTAACATGCAGTATGGCCCGATTCAGGTCACTGACTACTAGCTAGTGTATACATTCCTTCGTCATGGTAACATGCAGTACGGCCCTATTCAGTTCACTGACTACTAACTTGTGTATACATTCCGTCGTCACGGCAACATGCAGTATGACCCTATTCAGGTTACTGACCATTAATTAGTGTATAAATTCCGTCGTAATGCTAACATGCAGTATGGCCCTATTCAGGTCACTGACTACTAACTAGTGTATATATTCCGTCGTCATGGTAACATGCAGTACGGCCCCATTCAGGTCACTGTCCACTAGCTAATGTATACATTCCGTCGTCATGCAAACATGCAGTACGGCCCTATTCAGGTCACTGACTACTAACTAGTGTATACGTTCCGTCGTCATGCTAACATGCAGTACGGCCCTATTCAGGTCACTGACTACTAACTAGTGTATATATTCCGTCGTCATGGTAACATGCAGTACGGCCCCATTCAGGTCACTGTCCACTAGCTAATGTATACATTCCGTCGTCATGCAAACATGCAGTACGGCCCTATTCAGGTCACTGACTACTAACTAGTGTATACGTTCCGTCGTCGTGGTAACATGCAGTATGGCCCGATTCAGGTCACTGACTACTAGCTAGTGTATACATTCCTTCGTCATGGTAACATGCAGTACGGCCCTATTCAGTTCACTGACTACTAACTTGTGTATACATTCCGTCGTCACGGCAACATGCAGTATGACCCTATTCAGGTTACTGACCATTAATTAGTGTATAAATTCCGTCGTAATGCTAACATGCAGTACGGCCCTATTCAGGTCACTGACTACTAACTAGTGTATATATTCCGTCGTCATGGTAACATGCAGTACGGCCCCATTCAGGTCACTGTCCACTAGCTAATGTATACATTCCGTCGTCATGCAAACATGCAGTACGGCCCTATTCAGGTCACTGACTACTAACTAGTGTATACGTTCCGTCGTCATGCTAACATGCAGTACGGCCCTATTCAGGTCACTGACTACTAACTTCGATCATTTTACGACCAGGTATATTTGGTGATTTTACCTTTTTGAGATCATCGTCGATTGGCGTAAATCCTGTGAAGAGACCGACTTCAATGATAGCCATTCCAGTCGCATTTCCTGTCAATGACCTGAAACGAAGAAGAAATCTCAAACGTGTGGATTGGTCCAATATAAATGTTTGCTTATTTTATGATAATTCAGCGTACAAATGTGAATCATACGGGTGGCCCTGGGTCTGGTGTCGTGTCGTAAATCGAGACTAATTCCGCCCAACCCCTGACCATTCGTGTGATTTACATCCCCGTGACGTTGAAATGAACAGTCATAATTAAAGGGCGACTGAGACAATCTCTAGAGCACGACATAGAAATTAATTTGGATAAAGCGTATTGGTCAGTGATAATGTTTAATGTATGGCACATCATGATGTCTCGCTCTCTTCTTCATTGCAGAAAGCCATCTTGTTTTGTTGCTTATTTATCATTTCATGTATATGCCTTCCATGTCCACCCTCCTTCTCTCCTATTATAACTAAGTGATATCTTACATCTGACACTCGAGAAGTTATTTGATCAGTAGGTTGATGGGTCTATTATACTTCATATGGCTTCATTTTTTCATCTATTTCTAAATAAGTCAGTTCTAAGGTTTTGTGGTTGTCTTTCAATCTGTTCACATGGTCATCTACAATAAAGCATGTAGTCCATGAGCTAGACCACTTACTGGTACCATCTTGAGGGGCAAACCGTCATGGTGATTTTCATGTTAGATTATATATGTAGAGTACAAAAAATCATGCTGGCCATGCCCGGTCGGCAGCTTAGTGGCACAAATTGGGTCAATCCAAGATGGCGGCAAATAG
Organism: Hanleya hanleyi; assembly: GCA_036873755.1. NCBI lineage: Eukaryota > Metazoa > Mollusca > Polyplacophora > Lepidopleurida > Hanleyidae > Hanleya > Hanleya hanleyi. The sequence goes on along the minus strand of JAVTVY010049085.1, from coordinate 10,742 downwards.
TTGTTATAATCCACAAGCTGCTATATGTAATAGATCCAATTTTCACTGATGGTTTTCAAATTGAACATATTGGTCGCAGCTTGAAGGGAGGTCGGAGTGGGCACATTTATGTGATAGCAGGTTTGATTTGATAAAAAATATTGAACATTGTTTATAAATGTCTTATATTTGTGGCTCAAATCTACACCTGCTATCACTGATGCCAGACTCCCAACAGTGGTGGTTGGGACGCCGAGCCTGTAGTTCCCGGATCAAGATGCAGCGTAACCCACCTGTGATAATCTACATCTGGCAACCTGAAAACACTCTTAGAGATTTCCCCTGTCGTGAGAGAAGCATAGAGATGTCAAAGAGCAACCAATAAAACAGCGAAGAAGGGTGGGGGGGGGATTCGTAAATACCGAACCCAAGCCGAATACTGGGGAACTAGTAGATCATGTTGTTGTAGCCGTCTTGACCGTTCTGTGAAATCCCTCCGCCTCCGGCATGGCTGTTAGTGATACTTACCTCAGGCTTGGGAATTGCTTGCTGGTCTTGACTGTGGTGTTGTTCGCCCCCCCCCCCTTTGTTTACGAGAGGGCTAGTGGACTATGCGCTGGGCTGCTACTACAGGTCCCAGTGATGTCACCCTGTCAGTCTGGACGAGATGTCTCGTAAATAGAAGCTGGTAAAAGTCGAGTTGGCTGTGCCTGCGCAGGACTGAACTATATCATCTGACGATAGGTTCCCCCACGACGATACTGATGCTAGTAGAGAAGGGGCATCCATTGCAAGTTGATACGCCTCGTGAATCATCTTCAGTCAGGGTGCTATCATATACTTGGTAACATCGGATGTCACCGTCCAGTATAGTGATAGATATAATAGGTGTCTGAATCCCCTTGCTGGATCTGTGCAAAGTAGATAAAGGCGGATGGCTCTACTTGATAGAGAAGGGGCTAATCTTCCAATCCGTTGGCGAAGTCCGAAAGTGCCGGAATCGAGTATAGGTGTTGTTCACAAAGGCCAAAACGAGTAGGCTCATTCCTTGTTGGAATTCCGGGACCGGGCGGAAGAATGTTCTGAATCAACCCTCCGCTCCGGTGTGGGACTTTCTCTCCAAAGCGTGCCATTCAGATATCCCTGTTCCTAAGGTGAAGACCGTGAGGAAGGCTGTACGATAGTGTTTTCACTGGACTTGGCTGTAGAAAGTTCGAATGAAAACCTAAATAACGCTCTCAGGACGACCGCAAAGGTTCCACCTGTTTGTGTTCGTCGAGGTTGTAATGCGGTAGCTCGGAGTAGTGCAGAAATCTGACGGATGTCCACCCTCGCGGACAAACGTAACACCTTGGCTGGGGTTGATCTGTATCTTTCGATGGCTCTAGCTGATGTCCACACTCGTGGACGGGCGTAACACCTTGGCTGGGGTTGATCTGTATCTTTCGATGGTTCTAGCTAATGTTCACACTCGTGGACGGGCATAACACCTTGACTAGGGCTGATCTGTAAATCTCAGTGGTACTGATCTGAAACTTCTTTCCAGATGTAGATGGAGTAGACATCTGTTACTACCAAAGTAGAAGCAGCAACGGGATGGATTCCTCGAGACAGGCACTTGAATAAGACCACTTCGACTGGTACAGTTGAGGTGTGGAAGATCGGTTAGCTGATACCGTAGTTTCCGCAACTGTTCCAGATGAAAACTATCTCTGTGAGGTAATCTCGCTGAACTGCGATGCAGCCACAGTGGTACGATGAGAATTATGACGCAGTCATGCTGTGTGCTCTTTAGAGGAACTTCCTGTATCATGGCGATTGGCAGGAAGGCATAGGCCAGGGAGTTGTCCCACTTGATCAATGAGGCGTCGATGGCCAGGATTTGCAGATCTATGATGAAGCTGACGAAGAGTTGTAGTTCTGCGTTGGCTCTTGTCGCAAACACGTCTCTCAGAGGTTATCCACAACGATGGAAATCTATTGGAATACCTCTTTGTGGGGCACCACTTCGTCTGGATGATCTTGTCTGGACGGGATAAGTTATCTTCGATGATGGGAAAGGCTGTCCGCTGTCCGTCATCCTGATGTGTGGCGGCCCGTCTTTGGCATTGTGGGTTGTGTCCAGTGGAGTAAGGTCCTGGTTTCCTGGAATTCTAACCACGATCCGGACTCCCCCCCCCCTACTCTTTGCTTGTGTGAAAGATGACTATCGAGTTGTCGAAGGTCATGAGACGATCTCTGGAGTTGAGTGTTCCGGTGTCCATGCGTGGGACCCGTCATGTGGACGGGTCACCGGAACCGATGAGTTTATGGCTTGCTCCAGAGGTACGACTGACGGAGGGACAGTAGTGACTGTATCTGTAAACGACCACATTGCGTGATGTCTTGCACTGATGTCAGCAGTCCCAGTAAATTCCTGCAAATGCATCAAAGTTTGCAAGCTACCTGATTGTCAATGCCTGGCAAATGACCTGAAATGCTCGGTCACACGTAAGTTACAGACCTGTGACAACATGGCTAATGAGGACTTCCAACAAGATCAGGATGATGATACGTCTGAGGATGACGATTGTGATGACAACCAATATTAGTTGTACAGCGAACTACAATGACTCGTGCGAACTGTTCATTTTGTAGCTACTTGATGAAGATGAAAGATTCATTGCAGAACTGCTTGTTTCCCTCTTAATTATATCATGCTCGATTTAGAGGATACCAAACATGTGTAGGGTGGTATGCGGGGAAGGTGGTGATGGGGGGTGGAGGGAGTTGAAGGGATTTTATTCTGCCAAATATTCAGTGATTACACATGATGTTACTATCCAAACTATATATTTCCGTCGAGCTATACCAAATAATGTCAATAAATCCAAGATGGCCCTCATGATGGATTCACGATGGCATCACGATCTTGGAAGGTAATAATGGTCTTTAATTTGGTTTTTATTTTCATATTTCTTCCTAAGGAACTGCAAAAACTAATAAAAATGATAGATACTACTCAGCTTTGGCAAAATAAATTACTTTCGTGAGCTTACAGCCAAATTAACTTGGGCAAAAGATGGACTTATTAAGTTCACAAATGTGATTTTCTGGGGACTCCATGCGGCCGCCATTTTGAATTTTCCCATGAACATTTTCGCCTAGAATACTGCAACTAGACTAAACATGGCCTAAACTATTCAGTCAGGCATAAACTATTCAGTCAGGTAGTTTCAACTTGCTAGCTGTCTTCTATACCGAAATAGCTTGAAAACTTTTAAAAACTGCTCATGATTTCCCCCCTTGGTCAGGTAGGGTTACCGTTCATTGGTTGCCATATTATTCAGACTATGTTGCCACACCATACAGCACATGATCTGCTTCGCTATATTAGATCAGCCATTGTGTAAACTTTGACAGGAATTGAACAGAAAGAATGACCTGTAGCTTGACCAAGAGATCTTTCTTTGATCCTCATGACTTTTCGTAGCTTTTGGGACGCCATCTTGGATTGACCCACTTTTGATACTTAGCTGCCACTCTGACATGGCCAGCAGGATTTTTTGTCACCTACATGTATCACGTGATAAGAAAAACATCACGAAGCTTTGCCCCTCAAGATGGTACCAATAAGTCAAATTTCGGGTCCTAGCTCATGGACTAATGTCTGAGTTAATGCAAAACCATAACATTTGATGATCAGTTGTGGTATTATATAAGCAAATAGAAAAATATATATCAGCACGTGAGGTTTTACCCATAATGCGAAAATCGCAGACAATCAAGCGAATGTGGGCAATAATAATTGACAGAATTCAGTTAATCTGCTTTGCATTAGGATTACTGAAACATCCTACAATTTTAGGTAGGACAGGGAAATATTTTATTCAACAAAATAAAACCGACGATTAAATCTTTCTAGTGGTGAGATTGAGGAATTATTTCAGCTTCTATTGCTGAAATATACATCAGAAACTATGGTAAACCAAATATTTGCGAACTACAAAGAATTTGAAAATTAAAGCAACTTTTGAATAGACAACACATTAAAGCTTTATGGCAAAGAACAGGTTTGTTTTAAAACTCTTCGATAAGTACTATATGTCCCAAAATATGTGACTGGTAGAGAACTATAGAATACATGACCAAAACAAATACACGCCCAAGGCTGAACCACAGGACTGATTTCTGGCTTGACAGTTTCATTCAATTCTAAACAATGGATCTGACATACTTCATTCGTGGTGAAACCTGGGCGTTGTTTCTCACTACCAGGAAACAATGCCAAAGTGTTGCAACACATATCTCAAGTATTTGTCATCAAGGAAAAACATTTTGTGGATCAATATTTCGACATATTTAATGCCATCGTCAGGAAAGGTAAATTACAGCCGGTTCCATGTGTAAACGAAAGATTTACAGAACTATCCAAAGATAATCAACCAGTCAGACATACTATACAGTGAGTAATGTTTTAATCAATGAAATCAACACAAATGAAATGAACCAGAAAGGTGCTCACATGGACTAGCCAATGAAAACTTTTCTAGATCAAACCTATTTTCGCACTGTTGTTGACACAGCTCACATTTATGAATGTGGGATAAAATTGCACTTTTATTGACGATGACATGAATAAATATGTGTCGAAATATTGATCTACAAAAGACTTTTTGCTACTAATTTCGAAGTCACTTTCCTCCTTTACTAACAGGAATAATATACCTGAGTATCATTTTAAAAGGTCACTTTTCAACAACATCGGAAACAACAACAATCCAGGACAGAATTAATCAGACTACCTGACCGTGCCCACCTTCCATCCATGCAGGATTCGGAGTTATCCTTCAAATGGTAAACGACATATCGACCGAACAAGTACACATTGACATTGCGCATAAAGGATCATAACTCTACGGAAAACTATCGAAAGTGAAACAAAAGACCTGACAGTGCACATCTGCGACATACTAAGCGTCTTCGATGTAATTTTTGAAGTTGTCGATCAAACAGTAGCTGACATACCGTTCGCACAATCATGTATTGGTGTTGAATATTAAGGGTCATAAATCAGGCTAAAATCACCACAACAGGAAGCACCAATAGAGCACAGAACACCCCTCAGCCCTGGTCATCTTAAAAAGGGTCAGCGTCAAAGAAAAAGCAGTTGATGGCAACAAGCAATTTGGTGAAAAAAGTGATAGTTTAACATAGTGATTCAAACATATAGGTCCATCTGTCTAATTTTTGACAGGTTCCAGTACCATGATCACACGCCTTCGTGATTTGAGTTTGGCGCTACATATCCTTGAGACATGGTGGAGGTGATAGACAGAGATGGATATATTCGTACATACACACATGATGAGAATGCCAATTATATTTTCAGTGTAAATCGGTAAGCCAGTGGATAATCATACTTGAGATATGATAATTAGAAACCAATAGGTGACTAAAGTAACAACTCTGACCCCCAAAAAACTAAGCAATCTCAATTTGAGATAAACTTCTGCTCTATGACCACATCCGTTGACAAGGCACTTAGCATATTTCAAGACAGTTTCGAAGTTCTCCGTCAAATATTAACCGAGATATGGACCGGAAATGTATATGTTGGCGAGAAAGTGTAATAAGCATCTTCATTTTATCCAGCCAATTTCTACGTTCCCACTTCGAACCTGCCTTGATTTATCTGACCCCTTCAGCGTTCAAAATCCGAGGTGTAAATTTCACCAGCTAACGACAGAAGAACCAATCAGAACGTACACATCGATTGCGAGTGAAGTCACATAGAGTGACATCATCCTCTATTAGCGGCGTCCTTCCTCCTAATATGGTGCCCACTAATTAGGTCAACCAATCAATAACGCTCTTGTGCGACCCATTTCGAATTTCAAATGTTTTCGAGGTCAGTGACGTCTCGTGTCTATTTATAAGTTATTTGAACATTGAAGGGTCCAGATATATCAAGGGAAGTTCGAAGTGGGAACGAAGAAATTGGCTGGATAAAATGAAGATGGTAATAAGGGACGCGTTGCAGTACGATGGATTTCTGTCCTATATGTGTCGCTAAGAAACTTTCATTTCATTTTCATTTCAGCAGTAAAACTGTCAACTTTCAATACTTCAAAGTAAAACTATAGCTGATAAAACACGACAAAACTCGACCCAAAATTATGCATGATGTGCATGTTAAGAGGATGTAAAAACGTGCGTTTTTTCACTTTTTGGAGGGAATTCCTATAGCATGTCCTAAATTCCGAAAAACACCTCGCAAACCAAATTCATTCTGATATTAATTTGTTTATTATATAATCATGCTCAACTTGGCACGAAGTGTTTTAATTCCAACTATGTCACTGAAATCAGCGATTGCACCAGTGGCCGTGTGGTAAGTTCGTACGCTTCGGGGACACACGGTAGAGTTTTGTGAGTTCGAATCATGTCGCTAACATGATTTTTTTTTTTCGTGTCCATAAACACTTGTGACTTTTTTCTTCGAATTGTGAAAAAATAACAGAACTTTACTAGGTCTTCATTGATAATTAAAATTATAGATTATATATACGTATACATGTAATTTGACAGGAATACTCGCGCACATGCGGGCGATGTCATGGTATACATGTGTGCCTGTTGTTGGATAACTGTTCCATCAATTGATTGAAATTGTAGTTTAAGGGCCGCTTCCCATACGGATTTCGCGGCCCATCAACTCAATCTTTTATTTAAATTTCACAGTACATTTCTTCGTTCATTAAAGATCTTTTGCAGCGCTAGATATTAAAATAAATAATTAAATAATAAATAACAATGAGAGAGCAGAGGGAGGTATAAATAGAAGTGAAGAAGAATTGCTATGTACAAGTTGGTAAGTCTGTTATTATTTTATCAAGTCAACCAAGAACGATTTTATTTGTCAATTTTCGCTCAGATCGATTGTGTTGGAAGCACCAGAGAAGCCGATTTATATAATTTTTGAGTGATCGACTGTTGTCAGCATGGGTGCCTCATTTCCGGCGGCGCTGCTGAATTCGGTAAACATGGTAGCGGCCATCTTGATATTGGACGAGTAACAGGTGTTTTTTCGAGCCATACTTCACAGACGTGCCGTGGAGTGATCCAACTAGTTTCATATCGTAAAACGACAGGACTGTATCACCCGTTCGTAGTTAACACATTAATATTAATTCTGTTATAATGAATTCATCGAATAAATGTCCTTTAGTACTATTTTATTACGGCTGAGAGACCAAATCGATGACCATACATGATCAAGTTATTCACCTGTACCATGTGTACGTCTGCAGCAAAATGTTTGAGATTGAACTGCGAGTTACTAAAAACTTGAAACAGTAAAACACGCGGATCGGATTGATGTGTAGAGAAAGTCGATCTAGGCTTAATTCACAATGACACACATCAATAAAGAAATCGTGGCTTGATGATGGGTCCCGTATAATGCCACAGCGCGATCTCTTACATCAGGCTATATGAAGTGACTTAATACGTCAACCGGAGAACATTACTTTCAAAGTCCTAGTTTGACATGCGGTTCATGTGCACATTTTGCCAGCAAGCACTTAACTTCCGGCTAACCCCACACTTTCCAGATGGGTTCTTGCGCGAACTACATTAATCAAACCTTTAAGGAAAACAAACAAATCGACGTTTTTTTTTACCATAATGTGCATCGTGACCTGTATTCACCAGTTGCACACGTAATCGACTTGTAATACGCAGATTATAAGCTACAAACGTTTCCGCTGGCATTGATGCATCTGCATCAATAAGTTTTCTTGTTTGTAAAGGTGAAATGCGAACTGTGTGTCCGACTTCCACCGTTAGACTAAACAAGAGAATTATCTGTTTCACAATTTGACTGGGCTCAGGGTGAACGTGCGCATAATATATACATACTGGAAACGATTTGTCCACTATGTAGAGGGCGGTTTTACAAATCTGCTCGAGAAAACAGTGAACCGGCAACACTGCTTCTCCTTCCGGACCCACAGTATACAGTACCCACAGGAATTCGTTTGGAGTGGCCTAACCTCAAACCGGTGTCATTTATTTTTAGACATGGGGATTTCGCTGTTTCGCGCAGCGTCACAGAGCTTCCACATAATAGCGGCTTGACAATTGTACCGCCCGCTATCTTGCCGCAACTCGTCCTTTGGGAAAAACCATCGAAACCAGCAAACAACCTAACTCTGCACATATACAATATACTTATTCTTCCACATAAGTTTCGTAGTTGTCGATCGAATAGTAGCCGATATATCATCCGAGCAGTTTTGACCGGATGGGTCAGATGGACAGAAAAGGTAATTACTGTAACCAAGCGACATTTCTATGTACTATTTGCTAAATACAATGTGTTAGTTTAATTCAAATATTAATCTAAATCTTCATCAATTAACTGTATAGACATGCATTTATTTCTTTATTGGTCCTTGTGATTTAGTCCCCTTGTATCCGTTAAACCAGCAGGCATTGCAGGTGACCACCATGTAGTTTTAGTTAATCCCCTTGTTTTTAACAGTCACATACGTCTGTCACTGCTGGGGCAACTCTGGTGTCATTCTTACACAGATGGCATGTTGGCACCTGATCTTGTCTAACTGGTTCATTGCTACCTATATTATTGTTTTACCAGGAAATACATTGTTTGTTAAATGTTTAAATATGTACCTTGACTGTGCTAGTGTCAGTTCGGATTCCGACTTTGTAAAGTGAACATCACTGTACGAAAGGACACCTTTCTACAGGATATATTTCTATAGTGTAAAACACTGTATACTGAACTTCTGGATTGCCGGAATTGATGATTGGAATACATTTGGAAACTTCTACATGTATATTGTGTAACGAAAGTGCAGAATGACAACGACCCCTTGGGATCCCCTTTAATAAATCACAGCTTCTGAATGACATATGACTATATGTGAAATCGAAAGTTACATTGTGTTTGTGTGTGCGGTTCACTTACCTGATGGAATTCAACGCTGTAATTTTCCTAGAATGAACTATAATAATCCGTGAGACAGACAATGCATCGAAATCCCGGTGAAGTTATCTCAACCGATCAGTCGGGACGGAAAAAGGGACTCTGGTGAGCTCACTTGCTTCGCTGTAGATGACGTCAGTCAGGAATCCGGAAGTCGGTTTCAGAGAATATGCATATGAGGGACAGTGAACTTTGCGGTCGTCGTATGAATGAACTAGAGAGAGTTGGAAGCTGAGATTTACCAGTTACGTCCGTTATGAATTATAGTTTGTTCCTCCATAGCCAAATTTATCCAGCGAAGTCCAGATAAACTGATCGGGGGGAAGTGTGATGTTTTGACAATAAAGAGGGCGCTGGCATCGTCGACTTGTTTCTACCTTTATCTGCAGGAGAACGTTCTGTTTCTACCTTTATCCACAGAAGAGCGGTAGCCCTATATAAGCTAAGCTTCCGCGGAAACGAGGCAGACCAGCAGAAACTTCGAGGTGAGAACACGCACAATCTATTGGGGAGAAGAAATCCAATACATTGCCGGGCCGGAGAAGGGCCGCGATCAGGCCGCCGAATTTGTGCCGCCGCCGGGCCGGGACCAGGCCGCCGATTTGAAGAAGTGCCGCCGCCGAATCCTATAGCATCATTGCATACATTTACACTCACTTACATTCAACACGTCCGGGCTGTGTTTACTCTACTCCGATCTCTACCTATCCTCAACCGTAATGCACAGTTGTGTGTGTATTGCGCTGGGAGTTAGAGTATAGACACTTATCGTCAATGGTTATTCTTATCTCTACTGCACGGTTGTGCAGATTCAGCTCTGGGAATTAACTAACGGCGTTAGTGTTGATAGCATGGCCATACATTAGCCGCATCTCTACTTGACTCGACAGTATTGAACGGTCGTGCTCGTACGGCCCAATGGTTAATGGTATCGATTAGGCTGTATCCGGTAGGAGACGCTCGTCTCTGTGAAGAGGGTACAGCTAAACCAAATCATACACAGTTCCTACCTAAACAAATATACATGCACACACGTACTTAAACACACAACCTACGGGTTGAAATACATTCACGCTAACACTCACAAGCTATAGGCTCAGGTCTAGAGCTTGATAAATATACACCTACCCAGTAAATCGTACCATAAACGATTATCCATTCACGCTCCCATAAGCATACAGTCTCTCATCACCCTGTACATACATTGAGTAATTCACGGACAATCATAGATTAATACTGTCTCATACAGTAGTATATAAAGGGGGAAACCTTGACCAGATGCCCATCTATTGCGGATGACCATACAGTAGTAGAGAGAGCGGGTTCCTATACCAGTTGACCATACAGTAGTATAGGAAGAGGGTTACAAGACCAGGCGCCTACCCATCCACCGTGTGTTATCGATGTCCGATCCTATGTGGACCGTGTAGCCGTGAACTCTAGCCTTGATGATTCGTCCTTGTAGCGGGGCCGCGGAGTGAGTCGCCATGAGCGGGGTCGCTGAAGCCTGGGGGTGTATTCCTACGAGGGGTGCCGTCTGCTGCTGTGGTGAGCCGTGCAGTTGAATAGTCCTGCGGTGTTACAGAGAGACGGGCCGGTGCCGTAGAAGCCTTTGTACTGTGATAGTACTGTCGTGCCCAGGCCGTCCGCATCCATTGACGGTTATCAACGCTTGGAGGGGCTTAGTCGTGTAAGACGAGACACGATGACGACGAGAAGTCCATACCACCCGAGGGAAGAAGACCGGAAGAAGGAAGACACACGTCGGACA
>JAVTVY010049084.1:0-22755 GCA_036873755.1 Hanleya hanleyi | reverse complement strand
TCCACAGAACAAATGCCATATACATGTAGGGGAGAGAACTATTCCAACCTAACACATATAATCAGCTAAAAGTGATTCAGTTTTGGGGGACTGTGACCTTGACCTTTGAAAAATTGATCTCAAATTGTATAGGTCCTTTTTGCCATGCAAGTAAGGTATACTCAAAGTTTGGTACCAATCCATACCTTGAAACTAGAGATATTGCATGGACAACAAATGTTAATGGATGAATGGACAGAATGAGTTTTACAATATTTGAAATTGAGTAGATGAAACAATTTTGTGTAAAAAAAACCCTGTGTTCCCCTAATGTATCCAGTACTGACAAAAAAAAAGGTACTTTTTAAAGATTTCTTGATTCTGGAGTCACAGCGACCTTGACCTAAATTTTGGTACATGACAAACCGTCTCCCCGTAATTTCTCAATGGACACAAAAAATCATGATTTTTAACAATTTCACGATTTTGGGGTCACAGTGACCTTGATCTTTGATCTTGACCTACGTTTTGGTATGTGACACATCGTGTCACCCTAATGTATCTACTGACACACAAAAAATGTTATTTCTAATAATTTCCTGATTTTGGAGTCACAGTGACCTTTCACCTTGACCTAATTTTTTATATGCAACACTTCATTCCCCCTATTAAATCCACTCACAAAAAAAATAGTAATTTTTAATGCTTTTCTGATTTTTATGTCACACTGACCTTTGACCTTGATTCTGGGGTCACAGTGACCTTGACTATTGACCTGGATCTAAATTTTGATACATGACAAAATGGCTCCCCGTAATTTCTCAATGGACTATAAAAATCATGATTTTTTAACAATTTCAGGATTTTGGGGTCCCCGTGACCTTGACCTTGACCTACATTTTGGTAGGTGACACATCATGTCCCCCTGATGTATCTACTGACACAAAATTAGAAATTTTTAATGATTTCCTGAATTTTCGGTCACACTGACCTTTGACCTCTGACCCCGACCTACATTTGCTATGCAACACATCATTCCCCCCTAGTGCATCCACTCAACAAAAATTAGAACTGTAGATAGAAAACTGTCAATGATCAATGATTTCTTGATTTTAGGCAACAGTGACCTTTGACCTCTCACATCGACCTCAATTTTGGTATGCGACACATTGCCTCCACCTAGCGTATCCACTCACAAAAAATTGCAACTGTGGATAGAAAACGTTCACAGAAATGACCGGACACGAACACTTCAGTGATTTCCCGTTTTTTAGGCCAGTGACCTTTGACCTCTGACCTCGACCTTCATTTTGGTATGCGACACAACGTCTCCCCATAGGGTATCCACTCACCAAAAATTAGAACTGTACATAGAAAACTGTCCCAGATATAGACCGGACACGAGGGATGGACAGACAGATAGACAGACAGACGGATGGAAACCGTCATCACATAATACGTCCGCCTTTTGGCGGGCGTATAAAAAGTGAGATGTTCAGTTGCATAAAAATGGAGATATGATTAATCAAAATGTGCTCCCTGGCATATTTTGGTATTTTTGGAGCATTTACAGTGAGTATTTTCTTATGTAGCAAAAATACGACACCTCAAACCAGAACCATTCCTGGTTCTTTCCAATAAACATGATAAAACAATCTTCCTCATTTATTGTGTGGCAAAATTATTTTGGTTTTAGGTGTCATATTTTTGCTATAAGCATGATAAGAGAAAATCCTCACTGTAAATGCCCCAAAAATACCAAATCAGACCAGGGAGCACATTTTGATCAATCATATATTCATTTTTATACAATGAAGCATCACAAGTTTTTTCGAGGCTGATATTTCAGTATGTAAAATTCAAGAAAAATCTGATTTGGCAGATTTTGGATTGACAAAAAATTCAGCTTGATTAACATTACACACAAGGGAGTTTTTCTTCGAATTGTTGTCACATATCCTTTATTAGAAGAGGAAGTTCAAAATCATGCATATAATCCATTATTTTTTTGTTATATTCATGATTTTAGAGGGTGATTGAATTTTGATAGGGGGATTGAATTAATAGAGGTGTTACTGTGCATGTAGTATCTGTGATCAGTAGCTATGAGGAGATGATACCAACCATGCCAACAGGCTATAATACTTACATGGTACGAGGGTATATTTACAGCTGGTATCTTCAGGTGTCTCTGTGTGGGTCAGGTATGAGAGAAGGATATCCACACACTCAGTGTTCTCATACTGACTGGCCAGGTCCAGGCAATCCAAACCATCCTACAACACACAACACTCAAAACTGAATTCTTACTTGGTTTTCACTGAGAATACCACAATGAGAATGTATCTAACCATTTCCAGCCTGTCGATAGAGGACTTACTAAGAAAGGGATAAATATGAAATTGTACAGTGTGAATAGTGATGATTTTTTATCAGTTACAGTTGGATCACCCAGTGTTTGTGTCAAGCCTCTCAAGGAGTAAGGCGAGTGTTTCATCACCCCTCTGAATCTCAGAACAGGCGAGAGATGGCGACGGTTTTCATCGATCATGTAAATTTCCATCTAGGCAATTGAGAGATGATTTATTGTGGTCATGTTTGCTACATGCAAAATTGAAGTTGTTCTCACGCATTGTGAAAACTTGTTTCAATCATGGGTGAGTGAGTGAATATGATTTAATGTCGCTTTCAACTATATTTTAATCATATCACGACGTTGGGTCCTATTCCTTTTCACACCCGGGAACCACACGGGTGGGGTCCTATTCCTTTTCACACCCGGGAACCCCACAGGTGCCTCAGTTAGTCGCCTCTTACGACAAGCTCTCTGAGGAGCTGAGGCTTATTCTTACCATGACCTGCGGTGTGCACAACGACATCCCAGGTCAATCCCCGGAAGCCCCACGGGCGTTTTAATCACGGTTCATACATTTACATGTCTGAATATACTGAAATTTTAACAAAAATCTCCCTCGTAATGCTGTTATGACATCAGTTCTTCTTGCAGTGGTATTGTCACTGATGACAAATTACACATGGAATGATTGAAACTGAGCAGGAGAATTTTTCTTCTTCCTATAGTCACTCATTCATGTTCCACCTTTCAGCGCAATGAAACACGTAGGAAGGAGGTTCCACAAGAAAGTGACTGTTCGGGAAAATATCCGGGGAATGCCATCTTTGACAACCATGCGTTTGAAGAGGCAGGCTTATGCTGGGCAATACGATAGTGTAATGATTCACATCAATATGATTGGGTATCTTATGCAGTCTACAGACTTTATATTCTGACATTGGGCGAGATGCTGACCACTGGCCATTTTGGGATTTCACGTGAGTGATCACTTCGCTAATCTTTGAGAGCTTGGTGTATGGTTTTGAGTGAAAAACTTCATTTCCTGTGTTTAACTTCAGATTAATTCATTTTTCCTGACCTGGTCGTGAAGCTGTGGGTCTCCCCCATTTGCCAGTAGGAGTTCTAAGCACTCAACATTCCCCCAGGTGGCTGCTGTATGAAGAGGTGTCATACCCTCACTGCACCTGAAAACCACAAATATCTTGTCAATCAATTCTTATAACACTTAAAGTCATCCAGGATGTTCAAAATACAATTTTAATCCGCCTTTTGCGCTATTCCTAATGCCGGTTTCGGCCGCAAGGTGGCGCTAGTGCTCACGGCACTTTGGTCTGTTCCGGTTTAGCAGTCTGCTACTGTAAACATGTGCAGGAGGGAATGCGGGTATTGTATTTCGCCTCGTTTCGTCAGATTTTCTCACTGATGGAGACGTCCTTGGTAGTTTACGTAAGTATAGTCATCAAGTCTAATTTTTACTCGTTTGTACAAGCATAATAAAAGCCGCTTTGTCAACAAATTGGGCAATCAAAGCTCGTCGTTGTTGTTGTTATAAAACATGGTGGGTGGCCGGCAGTTCAGCCTGATTAAACCACACTCTACTGAAAACAATCAGCAGGGGCCAGTTTGTTTGATCAAGTACTGTGAGAAATAATCGGATTATTAGTTAACCCGACTACCATGTAGCTGTTAATGTAGCTGTATGATTATAATGTGATAAACAAGAACCCAACCCGCCACAGTTGGGACTGTTGGTAGTGTTTCATAATTTCATTGTGAAAAGACACACGGAACAGGAAAGTAATGTGCCATATGTCTTCTAACTTCTCATAAATACTGAGGAAGTAGTTTTTGCACAAAGCCGATTGAAGCCAGGAGAACCGCGACAATATTATCAGTGATAATGCCTCCACAATCGTACGGTACAGTAATCCTTTATCCCGGAGTCGATGACACGCAAGCCATATAACTAAACAAATGTTTTATAACAACAACAACGACGAGCTTTGATTGCCCAATTTGTTGACAAAGCGGCTTTTATTATGCTTGTACAAACGAGTAAAAATTAGACTTGATGACTATACTTACGGTACGTAAACTACCAAGGACGTCTCCATCAGTGAGAAAATCTGACGAAACGAGGCGAAATACAATACCCGCCTTCCCTCCTGCACATGTTTAAGGTAGCAGACAGCTAAACATGCTAAACCGGAACAGACCAAAGTGCCGTGAGCGCTAGCGCCACCTTGCGGCCGAAACCGGCATTAGGAATAGCGCAAAAGGCGGATTAGTGGCTATAGTTTCACATATTCACCTAAACATGTACATTGTACCAAACAAGGGACTATGTAGTATGTGCATGATATGGATGCTACAGTTATATGTCATAATGAAATCTACTGGATCCTAGCATCAAATCAGTCCCAAATACTACTCAGTCAAATCAAATCTCGACAGATTTGCCTGGGCCTGTATGACCCGGAATCTGAAAACATGAAGCAATAACCTCCTTGTCTCGGAGCTGTTTTGAATCTGCATGTTGATAGCTGACCTACCATCCTGTCGATAGCATAGCAGTCTGAATATTGTTGTGACAGCCATCGTCACCTATGCCAGATCAAAGTCAAAAGAGGTATTCTTTTCAGTGAGATTGATGTTCATTTCTCACATGTTAAATTGCCAATTCCTGTAGAGATGTGAAAATGAAATTTCAATTGACGAGCTCCCTAGAAATAGAGCCATAGGTGCTTCTGATCTGATCTGATTCTGAACATAAGGGCTGTTCCAGAAAGGGTGCATGGGGTGGTGGGAGACTACATTTTCTGAACCCAACCACCCATTTACCATTTACCCTATCTTCCTAGTGTTAAATGACTCTAATACAACCAGCACACATATAACTGAGAAATAATCTTCACATCCTATGTACTTTTTTTCTGCAACAGCCTTAAAACAGTTCATGTCAATATCTAGCAATATTTAATTGGACATGTGCAGATGAGATACAACCTGTTCTAACAGTCTGAAGTAGAAGGGTGAATGGAGTACTTTTCCAATAAATACACACTATTCAGGGATATAACAGAGTTTGAAAACTTTGCAAGAAGGAATGTGCAGGACAACCAGAAACAGAAGACTTCCTTTCTTGGTGTAATTGTGTAACACATGCTCGTGTTCTACCTGACATTTGGATCAGCCCCATAAGCCAGGAATAACTTGGTGAGTTCCACACTTTTCTGCCCCTCTTGACCCACAGCAAAATGGAATGGTGTCACTCCCAGCTGGACAGCATTTGGATCAGCTCCTTGTTTCAGCAACTTCTCAGCTTGCCTGTAACCATGGTAAACCTTATTAGTCATGTTCAGATTACCAGACCTGTCAGAGGTCAGTAAGGTAGCATTGGGGCATGCTAGGAACTGGCATAAGGCATTTCGAACAGAATGGCATGGTGTACCGAGTTGGAACTCCTAGGAACTCCATGACATACCTTTTGGAACTCAGCAGAGAAAGTATGGCTCATGGCCTGTGATACAATCATGACAATAGCGCCAAGGAATGGCATATGCCATTCCAAATGGAACTCCACTCCATCCTAATCAGAACAATAAACTGGGCATGGTGTACCCCAGGTGGATAACTGGCATATGCCATTCCTATCAAGGAACTCATGCTCTAATTTCAAGAAGCTTCCCAACCATCTTCCATTCCCAATCCACTTGATCATATAATATTCCTTGTTTCCTATCATCACCAACAACAGTTTTTTTTTCTATTTGTTTTATTCATTTATTTGTTTGGGGTTTTTTTGCCCATCCGGATGCTTTTTACCACTCAGTCAAAAATGGCCTCATGCACAGGAGTATGTCGGTCTTCTCGTTACCACCATATGAATGAGTCAAGAATGACTGTGCCCATGTGCATCCAACTTACATCACACATGTATGTATATGGTTGCAGAGCATAAGTCTATCAAAAAACCAATGAGATTGACCTTTTTTTTATTATCGATTTTTTATAGTATCTCAGTTTTTGACATCAATGGTCAAGCACAAGTCAACTGAGATAGACTAGACTATAATGCACTGTGAGATAGCCAGAAAAGGTAATCAAGATATCCTCTTATGTTGTAGTGAAGGTAGAAAGCATTATGAGTTAAACCATTCATCAGGTAAACATCATCATGATCATATCACAATGGTCATAATATCAACAGTCAGGGGCCATAATATTGCAAATTATCGGCTATGTATTGAAGAGATTTCATTAGAGTTTTTTGTGTTTTTTGGGGGGGATTTGTATATGCTTCAAGTTATGATACTTTCCTGAATTGAACAGATATATATTTCCCTGTTCTTAAAAAAAACATCATTCTCTTGTAAGCATAAATATGAAGAAAAATCATCATTCTGTCAACTTATATGTATGTAGTACATGTACCTCTTCACTTCTTTGATGTGTATCATACTTCCACAATTATTCCATGTAAATGTATTGTTTACATATATTTTTTTGTGCCGGCGGCTATACTCAGTGAACCTTACACAATTTCTTGAAAGGAGCAAAAAACAAATTGTCCTAATTCGGCAATAGAGGGCAATTTTTTTATCAGCTGTACTAGTGTTTCCCCTCAGAAATTCATAACCATAGCCAAAAACATTCATCATTACAGAGTGTAGGTCAGAAGAAGAAAAGTTATAAAATCAGATCTCACCGACTGTCCCCATTCTGGATAACATCGACAAGCTTCCTCCCTAGCGACAAGGCTGATAGAGGTCGGTCCATTCTGCTAATACTACCCTCTCATCTCCTTTACCATGTTTACTCTCTGTCAGTAACATAGAATAACAAAACTCATTGAATTAATGTGCACTGTAATAACATCAATGTAATAAAGTTTTTTATCATGTAGTCTAATCATCATGGGCGTCGCCAGGATTTCTTAAGAGGGGTCATTTTCTATGCTTACTTTTTAGAGAGCCCAGTAGTTAATGAGCAAACGCTGCATTGACAGATTTAACAATATTGTATCATTTAATCCAAACGACGGTAGACTGCGCGTGCAAAAAACGTTCCAAATTTACGCGCGGTTACAGGTTTTCAAAAAATGGTATCGTGCACAGAAACGGACTGAAATGAATCCTCCCTAAAGAATAGATTCCAGCGGACAAGAAACCGCGATGGAAATAAAAGCAAATTCTACAAATTGAGATCACATAAAATATCACTTGCTTTGATTCCACAATATTGCCCTCCTTAATATATGAGAATAGCTATGTTCAGTATGTGAATAAATGTTTAAATAATATAATATTGTTAAATCTGTGAATGCAGCGTTTGCTCATTAACACCACATCTTTTTTTAGTGAGAGAGTGGGAAGAGAAATTATATATATATTTCTATCTATATTTCCATTGCGGATTCTTGTCTGCTGGAATCTAATCTTTTTGTGCGGATTCAATTCAGTCCGTTTCCGTGCACGATACCACTTTTTGAAAACATGTAACCGCGAGTAAATTTAGAATGTTTTTTGCATGCGCAGTCTACCGTCGTTTAGATTTCACTGATGTAATTCATATATGACCGATGTAGGGCCATTTAGTCTGCCATTTCTGTATTTTTATTCATGGTGGCCCATTTTCTCAAGTTAATGAAGGTCCAATAGGGCGCAAAGGTAATAATCAGTGCGCCATGGAGATGTTCGAGTTACGACCAGGGGAATGTATTTGTCGTCGGCATAGCATTGAGGGAAGGGAGTCGACGCTATGAATCTTAGCTAAGTCGAGCAATGTTCAAGATTGAACTACAAATGATATAATATTGTTAAATCTGTCAATGCAGCGTTTGCTCATTAACACCACTTCTTTTTTTGGTGAGAGAGTGGAAAGAGAAATTATATATATATTTCTATCCATATTTTCATCGCGGTTTCTTGTCCGCTGGAATCTAATACATCGTTGGACAGTTTGGAAATCGGCCATGTTTCCTTCCCATCGTGCAATAATGCGCACCACGAGTTACTTTAGCTCAACGTAATGTTGTAAGTATAGGCGGCAGCAAGAAATGCAAAAATAAATATATTTCCCTTATGCTTTGGCTCTTCGAACATTTCAAAATAATTCTTTATGTCTTTATTACTCTTTTATTCTTCTTGGCGGGTTCGGATGGGTTGCATAAATGGATCTACAGCCGAAAGATGTTGACTTTCTGTACTGGAACCGACGGAGATTTCCTGTTGAACTCGTGAAGCACGGGCGACAACTCTTGTTGTACCCGTCCTCACACAGGCGTTCTTTGAAACTGTCCACAGATGTATTCTTTTGGGCGGATTCAATTCAGTCCGTTTCCTTGCACAATACCACTTTTTGAAAACATTGTAACCGCGCGTAAATTTGGAACGTTTTTTGTACGCGCAGTCTACCGTCGTTTGGATGTGACGGATGTTGGTCGTCTAAGGTAGGATTTGTCTTTATTTCGCAAAGATTTTCTGAAGTTAATGTTGTAGAATATTTGTTAAGATGTTTATCTAGCCACAGCAGCGATAAATGCCGGACGAACTTCGAGAAAATCGAGTCTACAGCGCCCCCATGGAATCTGTGGCTCCATTGCTACGTGATACGCTGCGTTGAATGGAGTAAGCCCAGTCACAGGCGGCTGGGACAATCTATATGCCGGCGCCATATTGAACGTACGTATAAAAAGAGAACAGGCTGGAAACACTGTTCAAGGCTTCTCGCCAAACGGGCGTAAATAAAGCTTTATCTTCTCCAAAAACTATACCACCTTCCCCCTAGGACCCCCAGCGATGCTCATGCACACTCGGGTCGTCAACACCAGGTGCTTTATCCGTGTTTTAGCCGTCAATTCAAAATCAACCCATTGGACTGTTTACCTGAGACAATGACCCAGTTTACATACGAATCGCCATTCCTCGGTCCTTTCCGCCTCCACTCCGACCAACTCGACAAAGGCTTTCTGGACTTGTTTGACAGTGTGCATGTCTTTCCTGTCCCCGCTTGTCCGGTGATGCATAAATTGTGCCCATCATTGACAACTTGCACGGCTAATTGCTGTAAACGATTCATCGTGAAAATCTACTGAAAACTCATCGAAAACAAAGACGCAAAGAAACTACGAGAAACTCTTCCTGCCAGCAGCGCCATGTTGATCCGCTGGTAGGTCACGTGCTCCGGCTGACGCGTAGGGGATTTCCAGCTCGAGTTGGTCGGAGCGGAGGCGGAAAGGACCGAAGAATGGCGATTCGTATGTAAACTGGGTCATTGTCTCAGGTAAACAGTCCAATGGGTTGATTTTGAATTGACGGCTAAAACTCGGATAAAGCACCTGGTGTTGACGACCCGAGTGTGCATGAGCATCGCTGGGGGTCCTAGGGGAAAGGTGGTATAGTTTTTGGAGAAGATAAAGCTTTATTTACGCCCGTTTGGCGAGAAGCCTTGAACAGCGTTTCCAGCCTGTTCTCTTTTTATACGTACGTTCAATATGGCGCCGGCATATAGATTGTCACAGCCGCCTGTGGCCCAGTCGAGCCACGTTCAAGGTTGAACTAGTGTTGTTGTTGTTGACTGGCAACGAAAATTGGACACGGTCCCACCCACACGAGACAAAAAAAAAGTAAAATGATGAAATCACTACAAGATAACTGGTCAATAAAACATTACCTGTGTAGTCTTTGCTGATTTGTAAACGAGATTTGATTTCAGTTCAATCAAAAATATTTAAACATTCGCCAAAAGGTTGTGTGACAACTGATGAAAATGATCCACACACCCGTCAATCTCCATTTTGAAAAAGCCGCCGAGTTGCATCCTTCGATTGTACGACTATTTTCATTGGTTTAATTTGTAGGCGGGTTCGCCGTGCAGCCAATCAAAACTTCTCGCGAAATAACATCCAATGAAAGTACGCGTTACAGGACTAAACTTGTGACCACGATGGTTGACAGTCTGTCTTGCTGTCTGCTTGTCATATTGACGACTTGCGGGGTAGTTCTATCAGGTAACGGAAGTAATATACCTTTACAAAGAAAGAAAAATGATGTGTCGAATGGTACACCAACTCCGTATTCTGAAAAGACCAATGACGTAATTACTTCCATCATCTGTTTTTAGTGTGCATTTTACAACATGCTTCCTGACATTACTGTTAGAATAGGTCCAGTTTTCGTCATAGAGTGAGATTATGAAAGTTGTAAGTGTAACTAATGTTTCATACAGGTTATTGAGACCTACTACTTACTTCTATACATTGTAACAACAAATGTGCCAAACGAATTTTAAAATGTCATGCACTTTTTTATATTTTAAAGTGAAACAATTGATATAAATAGTGAAAAAACCGGTGCGCAGACATTCCCCCTGGAGATATCCCTTGCCCCCCCCTTGGACATTTCCTCCCCCTCCTTGGACATTTTCCCATTCAGACATTTCTCCCTCTGGACATTTCCCCGTTTGGATATTTCCTCTTTCCTATTTATTCTTGTAATATGAGATTGACATTTAAAGCTTTTGACATGGTGGACCATGATATCCTCCTCCAGAAATTATCACTCTATCACTTTGATGATTCTGCATTGTCTTGGTTCGGTTCCTATTTGGGCCACCGTCAACAGAAAGTTTCTCTTGGAAAGACTTCTTCCAGACTACGTGATATACAATTTGGTGTTCCACAAGGATCCATCCTAGGTCCACTCTTATTCCTTATTTTCATCAATGATCTTCCATTACATGTTAAGGCCTCTAACTTGCAACTCTTTGCTGATGATACTACTATCCACACTTCTGCATCAAGCCTACTCTTAATTGAGAAGGTCCTAGCTGAAGACTTAATTAGGCCTAATCCAGCTTTGGTGTAAACAAAATAAAATGATCATAAACACATCCAAAACTAAATACATGACTCTAGGGACTAAACAGCGACTTCTTTCTCTCGATGCTGTAAATACAGACCTTCACCTCGATGTTGATGGTTTTCAGGTTTCTAAGGTTGAAAATCATAAACTTTTAGGAGTGTTTATGGACGAAAATTTATCATGGGGTAAGCAGATTGATTCTGTGTGTTCTCGCATAGCTTCAAAATTATCTCTGCTCAATAGAATTAAGAAGCACTTGCCCAGGGAAACAAGAGTACTGTTTTTCAATGCTTATATCCAGCCACTCATGGATTACTGCTTAACTGTGTGGGGAAATGCTACGAAAGAAAATCTAAATTGTGTCTTACTCCTACAAAAACGTGCAGCACGTATCATTCTTGATGTCTCCTTTGACACTCCAAGTGCAGATCTCTTCATTCAGTTGGGTTGGCTAAATATCCATGATCGGCTAAAACTACAAAAGGCAATCTTGATGTATAAAGTGGTTAACAAACTTGTCCCTGCCTACTTATATACCAATTTCAAATCCACTGATGATATTTATTCTAGGTCTCTTCGTTCCACAGGAAACAATAATCTGTTTATACCTAGGCCATCTACAGAAAAATTCAAACGTTCGTTAATATATTCAGGTCCTATATTATGGAACTCCTTACCGCCAGCAGTGAAGGCCTCCTGCGACGTTAAATCCTTTAAAAAGAATATGTGTTCGTACCTCAAAACGGCTACGTAATTATACTTGGCCTGTACTGTAGCAAATATTTAGGGACTGTTGGGAGTTGTCTGCTCCTTATTCTGTAGCTTCAGCTGTCTGTGCTCCTTTATTAATTCTGTGATTATTGTAGATATATTTGTGCTTTGCACTTCCTGGTGCTTTCCTGTTGTTGTTTGAGGAACTCATGTAAGATTGGTTCGCCAAATGTCCTTCCTCGTTAAATAAAGTATTATTATTATATTATTATTATTGCGAATGTGTAACAAAGTTAAAAATTTACCAAAACAATTTGAAGCATTAGTTTTATTTGTCTTTTTTTTTGTTTTTTTTTCCCCCTTCTTTTGCTATTACTTTCCCAAATCAGTGTTTTGTGCTATTGTTGCAGATACAATCAGGCTTGTAGTGTACCAGCTAGAATTGTTGGGACTGGATGTCTCACTCTTAATCTTATCTCATCTTTCGTGTTAATTTTTCAGATTTTAGAATGTCTTATTTCAAAGTATGGTAGTTCAAAGATCCTGAGACATGTGGCTAGCTGTAAAAGAGAAGCCGAAAAGAAATTGCATGCATAATCCATTCATTTTACATGTCTGCTAAGGCCATCCATAAACATCTGTGTTTTAGGTACAACCCTTTTTTTACATGCCTACCAAAATATACAATTTTAGGGTCGGTCCCAATTATTTTTTATTTTTTTATTTTATTTTTGTTTAATTTGATCATTTGAGTTCACTGACACGAGGATCTGAGTGGTCTGCTCCAACTGTTCAACAGTTGCTGTTAACATTTAAGTATGTGTACCGGTACTACTTTCTGAGTTATGACATCAAAGTAGATACAGCAAAACCTACCTTAGTATACATGGCTATGGGGTAACCAATTTTTGATTCTCAAAAAAACAAAAAAAAAACAAAACAAAACATGCCTACCTAACAACCTACCTACCCATTAATTGTTGTATCTTGTTACCTCGAACATACCTATAATTATGGATGATCTTATTGTCAGCATAGTAAGTGAGCATGTCTACAGGCTAATTAGATTCTCCTCACTCTACTATTTCAGCGACTGTTCCATGTACACCTAAGAGTTTTGGACATAGTTCGACAGTCTGCGTATGTAATGCCCAGTCATGTGACACAGTAGAACCAGTGGGGACACGGTCAGCACATCAATATGCGGTTTACCAATCTACCATCGGAGGGGATCGGTTGAAAAAATCTCTGGGTGTAGTTGATAACAAAAATAATGGTAAGTGGATGTGATAGACCTCTCGATGGCATATTACCATAGATTTACACTAACAGTAACACAGTCTCAAAATTGACAAGCATGACAAGGTGTCAGAATATACTCTTAGTTACATGTAATTCAAGGTAATTAATTCAATAATCGTGGAAAATTATATCGGACTTCCATTAGTACACATATTTTGTACATGGACCTCAGTCTGATTAAACCTAAGACCTAAACGTCGCTTCATTGACGAGTCTGCTCAGACTTGCCTGTGTTCTGAATGACCATCATTGTGACCAATCGGCATGATCAGAGACCATTTCATAGTTTCGTGCGAACATATTTGATAACTGGATGGAAAATTATCTCAATTAAATATTATTTCCTTGTAATTGTATTTTGTTTCCTTCCATTTCAGCCAGCCTAGTTTTGACCATTAACTCTACTATACGACACCAGAAGATACTGGGGTTTGGAGGGGCTGTCACAGATGCTGCTGGGATAAACATCTACAGTCTTAGCACCGGTGCTCAACAAAAACTGCTCCAGTCCTACTTCTCAACAGATGGTATTATGTATTTTCCTCTCATGAGTCGCAACATGATTTCTGTTAATATATTTCTTTTGAGAAATATCAATTCATAGTTTCAAACATGTTCAATAGTTTCAAGTACACCGACTTCTCTCTTCTGGGGATATTTCAATGTGATTAAAACTCAGACTTAATAAACCGCTCCTCTTTCGGACATGTCGCTGATTAAGATCTGGGACAGTTCCTATAACAAATCCGTCGGATGAACACCTGAATCAAATAGTTTCCGGGTCAAATAGTCGCCCAATGAGACGCCTCGTATTATAGCGTGACGGCTAATCTCCTAATCTCCGTTCTTGTTGCGATGCAGTTATGAACTGATTTTATGAAACAAATAACCGTACCTATATATCCAGCAGTGCAAGAAATATCCCTTGATCTTTTCACCTGGTCTGTTATTGAAGAGAGCAACGGGGAGCAAATAATAATCTTCGGTGATCGCTCATGGACTGAGTCGACAGCAAGAACGTCTTCGTCAGCCGCCTGCAGCTTCAGCCTTCAGACGGGGATTTTTCTGCGTCTCGTCCGTACACTCGGCAACATAAAGATTTCCCGTAGCCGGTAAGAAGAACGGCTATACAGTGTCTTTTACGTAGCATGCAAGAGAGCATCTGCAGTCGCTCCTGCTTTAATGCGGACACGCCAACACACCATAATTTTAGATCTCGCCCTTGAACTGGCCGCCACTGAATACCGGTATAGGACACTTTCCATTTCGCGTAGTCGGCGTGGCCGCTGGCAATGCTTGATTGTGCACTTCCATTTACTTTACCGGAGCAATGCTGGCCTTGCCTCCAAATGGAAAGCGCCAATACAGGCTCTTCGCCTGTTGAGGCTGGGCTGTGATTGGTCGCCAGTCTGACATGCGCGACAGATTTAAGATAGGAACTGTCCCAGATCTTAATCAGCGACATGTCCGGAAGAGGAGCGGTTTATTAAGTCTGAGTTTTAATCAGGTTGGGGATATTTCACCGAAAGATTAGGGTAGATTATTTCTAAGTATATAATGTAGTGACCAACACTGATGTTTCAAAATAATAATATGTTCAGGAGAATACAAGAAGTTAAAACTATGAAACTTTAGCTGAAACTGAAAGAGGTATAATCTGCTTATTCATGTCTGCTGTGCATGAATTGTATAAAATATTACATGTTTATGGAGATTTTGAATAAGGTCGCTAAATATATTTCAATCACACAACCTGTGAGGTTCCCGGGTGTGAAAAAAAGTAGGACCCCACCTATGTGGTTCCCGGGTGTGGAAAGGAATAGGACCCAACGTCGTGATATGACTGAAATATAGTTGAAAGTGACGTTAAATCATATTCACTCACTCACTCATCACACAATCTGAAAGCATATAGGTTGCTGTACAGAATAACTTGTGCAAAGGTACCAGTGTCCTCTAAAGTATCTAATGATGTCATAAGAGGGAAAACCGGTTTGAAATATATCAACAAGTAGAGGCCATATACAATGAAACCTGTGTAAACCGACCATGCTTGGGCTTCTGTTTTATCAAGGTTCAAAATACCTTAAATTCATGGGACCCAAGATAATGTTGGCATATAGAGGTTGGTCGGTTTACCCAGGATTCGATATTCACAAGTTATACTGTACTGTTTTCATCATTATGATGTTCAGTACCGTAATTAGTTTCAGTAACATTTGTCTTTGATCCCATCTTCTATATTTTTTTTTACCAGGTATAGAGTACAATGTTATTAGAGTGCCGATGGCCAGCTGTGATTTCTCCACTCATCCCTATTCTTATGATGACACCCCCATGGATTTTGATCTTCAGAACTTCTCTCTGGCTGTTGAGGATACCAAATATAAGGTACAGTATGTGCCTTGAACAGTAAGCTCCAAAGCAAATTTAGACTAATTTACCAGATACTGTTGGTGTTACAAATGGTGGTGGCAGCAATTTTTGCTTTAATAATTTCTTGATTCTTACCCCAGAACCATAAAACAGGATGCTGCGACAACAGCAATACCTGTGAGCTTGAACATCTTTCCTGTCAACATCAATTTGTTAAAATCACGAATGTTTTTCCCGTGAAAGACGGAAGGATATTTCACGAGAAAAATATTTGTGATGTGTTTCCATGCAATATTTTGCTGATTATTTACTTTTTTTTATATAATTCTGTTGTACAATGCCTGAATAATCGTTTTACCTCGGAACGGTTTATTTTCTCAAAACAAAAATAATACAATGCCGATGACAACAAGGTTATGGCACATTTGCTGTAACTCAAATAGGATTTATAAATAGAATGTGTTAACCAGTCGCAACATTGTATCAAAGATCCAGTGTTCATGATGAAGCATTCTCATCGTAAATCGTAGTATAAGTGTGTAAATTTAGGAATTTTATGCATTTATTTAGTTATTTTGGAAGCAGTTTTGTACCCAAAATATCCAGAATATTGTATATCTGTGTCTTGTTTCTACCATAACAGACAGTCGAGGATAAACCGTGGGTGTCTGGTGGGCACGGGTTCCTGTTGCTTCAATGCATTTTGCTGAAAAGCAACAGGAACTTGATAATGTGATGTCTAGCACTGTAATATCACTTGTCTTTATTGCACCATGTAAGCATCCTGGCTGTGTCTTATGTGCTGTCCTCCGTGTTTTTTAGGGTGGATGAGGGGGTGTCTGGTTCCATTGCTGCTTCAAAGATTTTTTCTTTGAAGTAGCTAGCAGGAACGCAACTTGGCTGGATGGTGCATAGGGCTGTTCCATTTAAAAAGGTATGGGAGGGGTGGAAGGCAGCTTTGAATTATACCCCACCACCCATAGAAATTTTATTGACCTTCCCAATGTTGTAACATGGGTTGAAGGGAATTTCCTCCTATGACCCATAGAATAATACATTGAATGCCTTCCTCCCCTCCAATACCATTTTAAATGGAACAGCCCTTAGTTGGCGTCTCGCAAAAGAAGGGAACTAGTACCACACACTAGCCCGACATCATAGTGCTAATTCACTGCAGTGTTACTTAACCAGTGTTAACAGCAGTGAAATATCACTTTTATGAGCGAGGAAAATCTTTATAATTTACTGCTAAATAAAATAATAAAAGGAATCTCTGGCAAACTCATCCAGTTGTTTTAGCTCTAGATTTGGCATTATGTAATTGTTGGATTTTCTCCCCACCAGATTCCGACTATCCAAACTGCTCTGAAACTGTCAAAAAGAAAGATTTCCATATTTGGAAGTCCATGGAGTGCCCCTGCATGGATGAAGACTGATCATAACATGACTGGGAAAGGCTCTCTCATTGGTCAGCCTGGAGGGAAATACTTCAAAACCTGGGCCAAGTATTTTCTAAAGTAAGACACTATGGTGCAATGTGAAACCATCTAGTCACAATTGTTTCTTAAGAAGCCTATCATGCATAGTTTTAGAGTAACATTTTTTATTTCACCTGTCAAAGTTAATTTTCTGTGTATTGGAATCTGTAATAGAAGATCTCAGGTTGAAAATGTATAAGAACAATTTTCAGCAAGTTGGAAAAATAAAGTACTGTTCATGGATTTTTTTTGTACTCATTCATTTTAATAGAAATATTATGGGAAAAGACAGATAAGGTGAATGTCCTAACAATTCTATCACAGAAGTGAAATTTTGCACTATAAACCCAGGGGATGATCAAATTCATTTGAACAGGAGGTTCATCAAGTGGTCCAAAATCATGCAGATAATATATTAATCCTTTGTTATTAATGTGTATCACGTTGGGCACACCGGTTCTCATCAGATCACCGAAGTTAAGCAACATCGAGCTCGGTCAATACTTGGTTGGGTGACCGGGTGCTGTACTGGTGGGGCTGATCAGTGTCCAGGATAATAGGAACTGTGGACACTCTCATGTTCTGGCACATGTAGGCACCGTCGTGATGTGACTGAAAATATGTTGAAAATGACGTTAAATCCTACTCACTCACTCACTTGTTATTAATGATTTTACTGATTGAATTTTATTAACAAAATTGGGGTTGATTGAATTTCAATATGGTGATTGAACTATTAGAGGATTATACCAGCTGTTCAATGTTTAACATTATTGTTATGTAAAACACTGTGTAATTTCATCCAATGTTGAACTCAACCCTGCTCCTCTAAAGATTTTTGCAGGAATATGAAAAGCACAACATATCACTGTGGGGATTGACTGGACAGAATGAGCCGTCAGACGGCGAGATTGTCAAATTTAAGTTCCAGGCTATGGGGTGGACACCAGAAATGCAGCGGGACTTCATAGCAATGGATCTGGGCCCCACATTACACCAGAATGGATATGGCAATGTTACTCTGATGATTCTAGATGATCAACGAATATTCCTACCACACTGGGCTGAAGTGGTTGGTTTCATTTCTTGAATATAACAATGACAGGATTTCTTACAGTATTATACTTTTTTATTGGTCCGACATTTAGTAATTAGCAACCCCACTTTCCTTCGTAGCTCAGGGGCCCCGATAGGCTATGGCGGGCTGCTAATTATATATGGAGATTCAATTAAAAAGTATAGCATCCTGACAATATCAGGTTATTACCAGTTCCAAAATTGTTCTTCATGAAGTTTGTTTGTTTAGATTGTGAATGTGATTGCAAGCTCTCCGACTTTCTCATGTTTTTGCCCTCTTCTTGTCATATGCCAAGGAAATCGCATAATCGTGGTCCGAGCACATCACAGATCAATATTGACTCGCTTCCCGCTACCACGTTTTACCAAAATTATGAAGTTTCATGATTTACTGAAAGTAGGGATATCCTACAGAGAATGTCCTGGAAACTGGTAATATTATGCAATAGCGACTTCTCTCCATCCAGAAAGGAAGATGGCTATTGACATGAGTTCAAATGGTCATCCAAAGGTCAAGGGAAACCAGGACATAGTTGAAAATATTGATAACCGGGCTATAAACTTGAGTACAGAGCTGCCGAATGTCACATTTTCAGGTATACATGTACATCAAGTTTGTCCATCCCTCTTGCTGTCTTTCATGTTCTCTGTGTGATATCTCTACTTATGGATTGTGACCAGTGTTTGGGTATGCTAATCATATACAAACAAATTGGGAAAAAAAGAAAAAAGAAATGTTGATTTTGAGGTCAAAGATCAAGGTCAGGGTCACTGAAGTCTCAACAAGAAGCTATCATTGTGCACCAAAAATCTGTACCAAAAGTGATATGTGGGCCAGTGCAAGCAGATATTATATGGGCTTTCTCTTGTGTAGAGGGTGAATTTTCATTCTCAAAAAGATCAAGTAAATATGGCATTCTCTTATGTTGGATCCCCTTTATCCCAGAAGTACACTGTAGGAGAAGAGTACAATGAATATGTTTTAATGAATATGATCATGGGAACCAGAAAAAATCATTGTCTCAGTTCCCACCTGCCCAGTAATGCCTAGGTGTAGAGATGGATTGCATGATTTTATTGCGCGACACTTCATCTATTTCATTCTTGATTCGTAGTGTCATGATCTTAACATTCAAAGAGTAGATCTTGGTTATTCCTACGAAGTAGGCTACCATCTGCAAATTGTCCGGTAGTCAGTCAGTGAGTGAGTCCATCCGAATCATTTCGTCCGCAAAATAAGGAGAACCGTTCACATTAGAACCTTGATTTTTTGCATGAAGGTGCATTAGGGGACTGTTACCAGCAACTTCTGAGCTGACCTACTTTTGATGAAAATTTCTGATAATTTTTGATGAAAATCACTGGTGATTCTGACTTAGGCCATGCCCATCTTAATATAGGCAGGATTTGAACTTGGGGCGGAGGGATTTCCAAGAGTTCAGTGCATTTCGGAGTCCTAATGCCTACCCTACTTTGTAGGTCCTGTGACGTTAGTCACACTGCCATGTTTGAGTAGCCATACTGAAACAAAACAGAAATTGATTGTTATTTAAAATTTCAGGTGTTCCAGAATGAGGAGGCCAACTCTTATGTGGCAGGGGTAGCTGTCCACTGGTACGTTGATTTTGTGATTCCGCCAATAACCTTGGACAACACGCACAAAGCCTTTCCGGATAAATTCATCTTTTCCACAGAAGCCTGCAATGGGTATTTTCCATGGGAACCAAAGGTCACTTTAGGAAGCTGGGAAAGAGCCGAGGGATATGCACATGACATTTTAACAGTGAGTAGGCTTAATATACATTTGTGTATAGATTATCTGTCACTCCACATTGGCAGGATATGTCACTCTGCAATGTGATATAATCATGTCACTTATTTCACATGTGTTGAAGGAAGGCATATTCATAGACATTTATGCTCTATTCACTTGTAAACTATTATATGGGTTATTTGATGTCCAAAACTATCCTGAGGTTCATGGTTATAGTGACAAATTCTATCTCCATAGTTCAAACATAAATCTTTCAGTGCTTCCCACTATATAACATTCATATAATCATGACTGCACTGCGGTGGCCTAATGGTAGAGCGTCGGCCTCGTAAGCGGTAGGTACTGGGTTCGATCCCAGGCCGGGTCATACCAAAGACTTGAAAAATGGAACTTGTTGCTTCCTCACTTACGCTCAGCATTAAGAGGATAGAACAAGGACTGGTTCGCTCGGTGTCAGTATAATGTGACTGAGTGGGGTGTCATGTCTGCCTAAGGCATGATATTTCGGTGGGACAGCACTATATATATTGGCAGCATTAGATCTGCTCGGTTATAAGTAGGTACCCCCACCCCTCCCCTCCCTTCCCTTCCCTGTCGTGATATAGCTGAAAAAATGTTGAAAGCGACGTTAAACCCTATTCACTCACTCACTCATATAATCATGCTTGGAATATAACGTTATGGTCATGCTGTTTCTGTTCTGCTTTTATTTTATAATATTTGTTGTAGGATTTAAACCATTGGGTGGTAGGATGGACAGACTGGAATATAGCCCTCGATATGGAAGGTGGACCAAACTGGGTGGAAAATTATGTTGACAGTCCCATCATTGTGAATGCTGAAAATGATGAGTTCTATAAACAGCCCATGTTTTACACCATGGGACATTTCAGGTTGGCTCAGTTTGATATGTATTTCATGGGTACTCCTTTAATCATCATGTAATGAATCTTTTCCGACTTAATTCTTAGACAAAGATTTGCCCCATCGCACCAATGACTCCTGCCGTAAATTTACGTTTCGTACTTTCTTCTCATTCTTTTGCCTACATTATAGAGAATACTTTTAACTGTGATAACTTGTATGAATATGGTAAAATATTTTAATGATCACACACTCTGGCCACCATATGATGCAATTGAAATATGCTTTAGTGATGTACAGAACATGTACCAGTCAGGATAGCTTTTAATTATACACTTCTCAGACATCTCAGTACAATACTTAGATATAACACCCAGGAATCTGACACCACAGATATAAAGATAGGATAGGTTGAAGATAAACTACCTACATGAAGTTAACACCGTGTTCAAGTTTCAACTTGTCTGCCCTTGTTTGTCACTAGTTTGTGACATCACACCAGACCAACTGGCCGGATGTCAATACTTACGACATTCAATCTTCGGGCGGCTGGTCTGACGTGACATCAAAATCGAGAAAGATAATCGATGATGGTTTGCAAAGATGAATTCAGCTGGACTAGATGTACCAACCATGCCAACTATTTAAAAGCTTCTAGCAGACAACATTCTTCAAATTAAGACCAATATTTCTGTCATTATTCAACCTAATATAAAATTAAAAGAGTCGAATTTCATTTCATTTCGCAAGTGGACTGTCATGGTTGTGTTTTTATACGCCCGCCCAAAAGGCGGTCGTATTATGGGATGGCGGTTTCCGTCCGTCTGTCCGTCTGTCCGGTTCTCGTGTCCGGTCTATATCTGGGACAGTTTCCTATTCACAGCTCCAATTTTTGGTGAGTGGATACCCTACGGGAAGACGATGTGTCGCGTACCAAAATGAAGGTCAAGGTCACAGGTCAAAGGTCACTGGCATAAAAAACAGGAAATCACTGAAGTGTTCGTGTCCGGTCTATATCTGTGAACGTTTTCTATCCACAGTTGCAATTTTTTGTGAGTGGATACGCCAGGTGGAGACGATGTGTCGCGTACCAAAATTAAGGTCGAGGTCAGAGGTCAAAGGTCACTGTTGTCAAAAATCAGGAAATCATTGATCGTTGTTAGTTTTCTATCTACAGTTCTAATTTTTGGTGAGTGGATGCCCTAGGGGGAACGATGTGTTGCATATTAAATGTAGGTCAAGGTCAGAGGTCAAAGGTCAGTGTGATCGAAAAATCAGGAAATCGTTAAAAATTTCTTATTTTTTGTGAGTGGATTCAATAGGCGGAAATGAAGTGATGCATACCAAAAATTAGGTCAAGGTCAAAGGTCACTGACCCCAAAATTAGGAAATTATCAAAAATAACATTTTTTGTGTCAGTAGATACATTAAGGAGACACAATGAGTCACATACCAAAATGTAGGTCAAGGTCAAAGGTCAAGGTCACTATGACCCAAAAATCGTGAAATTGTTAAAAATCATGATTTTTTGTGTCCATTGAGAAATTGAGGGGAGACGGTTTGTCATGTACCAAAATTTAGGCCAAGGTCAAAGGTCAAGGTCACTGTGACCCCAAAATCAGGAAATCATTAAAAATCATGATTTTTGTGTGCATTGATAGATTGAGGGAAGACGATGTGTTGTGTATCAAAATTGAGGTCAAGGTCAAAGGTCAAGGTCACTGTGACCCCAAAATCAAGAAATCATTAAAAGTCACATTTTCATATGCCTGTCGAAGACGAGGTCATGTAATACGATGTTGAGTTCTGTCCATTCATCCATTAACATTTATTGTCCATGCGATAGCTCTAGTTTCAAGGTATGGATTGGTACCAAACTTTGAGTATACCTTACTCGCATGGCAAAGTGGAGCCATACATATGAGATCAATTTGTCAAAGGTCTAGGTCGCAGTCCCCAAAACTGAATCAAGCT
>JAVTVY010049083.1:0-22704 GCA_036873755.1 Hanleya hanleyi | reverse complement strand
ATCCAATAATGCTTGATTCTCATTTAGTACTTTGTAAAAAGGGAAAACTTTAAATGCAGGAGTCAAATGTATGGCACACTGTCTGACATGTCGGCTGACCGGGAGATGACAATGGTTTTCATTATTAATCTGTTGCCTTGTTAATCTTAAATCTGTGGTTTGACCGATATACTGTTTTCCACAGCCCTGACAAATCAGTGCGTATACAACATATTTACTGTCACATGACATGTTGAATTTAACCTCAAACACAGAATTTGTGTCATTGAATTTAATGCCAGGTCCTTCTAGTATATGGATACATGCGCCACATTTCGATCTGTTACATTTCTCGACCCGTGCATGTAACTGGCTTTCCGAAAAACGAGCTTTTTCGGGCTTGTCTCTTGCTATTAATAAAAGATGAATTGTTAACAATATCTTTCATTCTAGCACTGTTGTTTAGAATAGGTAACGTGTTTAGCACTATCGGAAAAATGTTATAAATGTCTATAATAACATTTTCATTCAAAGTTTTCACTTTTTATAAAGTACTAAATGATAATCAAGCCTTATTGGATGTTAAAGAAACGATGTTTATAGAAAAGTATGGTTCCGAATTAAACGGATCACATAGACCTTGAATATATTTGTTATTTTGTTTGTTTAACAACTTTCTGAAATTAGATTTCATGCAATACATGTACGTATTTATCAAACTGTTGAAGCATGTCATATCCTGAAAATACCCACCTCTGCTTCGCAGACCAATTGTTTGATTTTGATTATTGTTTAATGCATGTATTGTACTCATTTGAATTATCCCTTTTAATCTCTTTTATCATGTTTATTGTGACCAACTGTTTCTATTAATGGCAGCATGTTATCAAGTCACTGCTTGTTTAAGCCAGGCACGTCGTCTAGTGACCGTTGTGCCCTGTATGTGTATATATACCAGTCTGTCATTTGAAAACAGTATTCCTTGAGAAGAACATTACGTTCGAAACTGCAGTCGGAATATAATGATGTAGAAAGTTGAGGTTTTTTCGTTATTTTTCTAATATAAAAAAATATATATATATATAAATAGATATTATAATACAGACATATATATACAAAATACTAATACATGTACCACGTACACATGCATGGTAATACGTCATACTTAAACAGTAGATGTGTGAAATTAAATACATGCACAGGACAGTTTTATTATAGGAGATATATGTACATCAAAATACTACATGTGGTTACCGGGTAGGTCGACAGTCAATCACATGCTGCATAGTTACATGTAGACCCTTCCCAGATACGGATGAGTCTGCGGAACTGAGCATAGGAGTCCGCGGTTATTATGTCACTGTTCCATACCTGGGAGCAGCGAAGCGGAACGATTGCCTACCATACCTTTCGGAGCGAATGGTAGGTATATCTGTAGTATTTTGGTACCTAAATGAATAATGTGAATCTTTCACTTTAATCAGATCAGCTAGATATTCAGGAGATAGCCGATTTATAAATTTGTATGTCTCCAGTGCCATATTGTCTGCTCAACTGTAGGTTTGGTAAACGAGCTTTTTGCAAAAGATCTTTTTTTGAGATATTTGTATCATTGAAGACAAAACGGAGGGCTTGATACTGAATTTGTTCAAGTTTACTAGTATTTGTTTTGCCGCAAAAATGCCAAACGAGTGGGCAGTAATTAAAATTTGAAAGGATAAAAGATTTGTATATGACAAGTTTCCCCGCAGTAGTGAGGAAACGGCTGAGTCTTCGAAGAACATTGAGCTGACGTGAGGCTTTACGACACAATTCAGATATATGTTTTTTACAATTTAGTTGGTAGTCAATATCTACACTCAAAAGTTTCACCCAGTCTTCGCACTTAATTTGGACCCCTTTGACAATAGTCACACTGGCCGTGGGTCTTTTCATCAACACAAAGGGCTTGAACATTTATCTGGGTTAGCCTGCATATTATTATCCGTGAACCAGTCAATTAAAACATCACTTTCTCTTTGAATAGTGTTGACGAGTACACACAGATGAGGATGTACATAGGACAGGGTATTGTCGTCTGCGTAATTGTAAAGTTTACCTTCTTTGATAAAATAGAAAATATCATTTAAAAAGATATTGAACAAAAGTGGTCCCATAATTGACCCTTGTTGGACTCTTTTTTTAACCTCTGACCACGAACTGAAAAAACCCCACCAAGTTTGACTAGCCGCTTGCGATTGGTTAGGTAACTCCTAGTAATTCAACTGCGTCGTTGGGCAGTTCGTACGCCTTAAGTTTGTCCAGTAACAGACTGTGAGGGAGACAGTCGAAAGCCTTAGACAGATCCATTAGTATGGCAGCTGTATATTTATTTTCATCTAAGGCCTTTTTCCAATCTTCAACAAGGCGAAGTAACGTAGTCTGACAGCCAAATCCTTTTCGAAAGGCGACAAGGAAGGTATGAAAAATACTGTCAAAGTGTTCAGATAACTGAGCAAATACAGATTTCTCAAATACTTTGGAGACAGCTGATAATGTGCTGACCGATCTATAATTCCCTTTATCTAATGGGTCATTCTTTTTGTATATTGGAGTGACCCTCGCCTGCTTAAGTCTATCAGGGAAAGTTTTAGTTTGAAAGCTTTTGTTGATTAAATTCGTCATTGTAGGCGCAAGTATATCACATCCTATATTCAATATTTTGGACGATATGTTATCAACACCTGTTGTCTTTTTAGAGCTAATCTCTCTGATGTACTCAATTGTATTGCTGACTTTTATGGGTTGGAAATTAAAAACAGGCAAGTCAGTATGATTTACATTGATAGCTTGGGTACTAGAATGGCCTCTTTAGCCATATCAGTGCCTCTATCATTAGCTATATTTGCAAAGTGAGTGTTTAGTTTCTCGCAGACATCTGTTTGCTCAGAAATAACTTTTCCGTCTTCAAGTATTATTATCGTATTATCCTGGAATTTATGTTTATTTGATAGGAAGGGTTTAATGGTAGGCCAGACATCCTTGGATTTTGGTCCCTCAGAGCATCGCTCATGAAAGTAATTTCTGATAGAATGACGTTTGATTTTTGAAACTAAATTTCTCTGAGTTCTGTAGTTTTCCCAGTTTTGTTCTGACTTTTTGTACTTGTTAAATAGCATTCTTTTCTTGTAAATAGCCTTAAGTAAATTGCTATTCATGTATGGGGTTTGTTTCTTGGGGAACCTGATTTTGACTGGGGCATGATTTTCAATGACATCAGTTAGCGGATGTTCATATGTCCAGTATGTATCATCCATGCCATCAAATATCGGCTACATGGACAGGTACTTGTCCAAGGTCTACTTTAAAATCCTCGTCATTAAAATTGTTGTTACTTCTGTATGTTACTTTCTGTTGCTGTATATGTGTGACCGATTCTTTCATAATTGTACACACCATATGGTGCCAGTCACTCAAACCAGTATCAAAAGTAAAAGTGTTGAAAAGTTACCTAGGCTGGTTTATTAAAATAACATCATTTGGATATGGAGCTGAGTTCTTAACAAAACATGTCGGGGCTTTGATCATATTGGTCAGATCAAATGAGTCAAATATGTTAAACAGAGAGGGGCTTTTGGTGTCTCGTAACATATCATAATTTAAATCACCAACTAGCAGCATGTTTCACCACTCTGTAGGTTGAGGTGCATTATTTCACTGTCAAAGATTGCTTCCTCAAATGATCTGTTTCTCCTTTCTCCTGACTTGTTGAAATTTCAGTTCAGTTTTGTTTTTCAAACAACTGTTAAATGTTCCAATGAAGCGAGACAAAGTTTTGCAGTCAATTTGAAAGCTCGCAGGCGAAGCAAACGGTGATAGACCTGCGATAATTTATCCGAGCGCCCGTCCCATATGTGCCGTCTTTTCAGTCCCTGACAAACAGAATTGTTAAGCATAGCCGTTCCGAGATGAAAATCGTCGATGTGAACGCTTGCCTGTTTCACTGTAAAATTATCATATCTCAGATAATTCGTCTTGGTGGCTGCTCAACGTGTTCAGGTGTATGAATGTAGCAACAAGTGGTGGTTGACGATCGTGAAGATAGCTTTATAAAATCCCGTCCTTTAAGTTGATTTTATATATTTCGGCAATAAATACAATTATATATAAATGAGAGTGGTGTTGGGGGGAAGGGGGGGGGGGGAGGACACCAAGCGCCCAACTGCTTGCTATAACTGGAACATGTGACAAATAAATTAAGGCATTGTTCAGGTTATTTCTATCTGAATAGCATAGTATGACGAGCATGTGGTGTACGTAACTGACAGGTGTTGGAAGCCAAGATATTAAACCGCCACACTGGTTTATAGGGACGCAAAATAAATCTAGCCTTCTCCCATCCCCAAAATGAAAATCACTAATTTGAAACCACTTGTGGGGCATCTCTATAACGAAATTCACCTATTTGAATAGTCATTAAGATAGGATTCAGATAGACAAGAGCTTACTGTATTCAAATGGACATATGCACCAGCAGATTCCGGGCGCCATGGATGAGATAGTATCATTGAAAACAACGCTTGTCAAATGAAATGAGGTAGAGCTTATCTGATTTTTCAATCCAATCTGTCCCCATCCCTGGATATTTATCGAAAATTAAGAAAGATAAGAACGGATGCTCACTCTTTATTTAGGTTATCATATTGGGTTTATACAACTTGTTTGCTTGATTCAATACGACATCGGTACTTCCAAAATGGGAGCCATGGCGACCCACAAAAATGTATGCTTAATGAGGCTTGAATGACTGTAGACGTGAACATGCATAAATACTGACTCGGCCACAATGGTTGGTGCATTGGTATAACATTCGACACGGTGACTGAACAGTGTAGTTGTGGTGAATTCGATTGATTCTTGAGTATTTCTTTCGAATGTTCAGGAATCTCAGAATGATTATCTTTTTCAACCTGTGCTGGAAATCGAATTGGTATACGTTATCTAGAGTATGATGTATCTCAATCATGCTTTGATTGTGCCTGTTCATATGAACACTATGCGGATCTTGAAATACATAGGTTCCTATACCGCCTTGCCCCGGGTTAAGCGGAATTAGACACAAGTTACGAAACGTACCGCCATATTCCTTGCACGATACGCTCATATTATGCATGCGATATGTATCGCCAAATTTGAGGAACTTCTAGTGGAGGCGCTTGGTGATATAGGCCTGTTTTACAAGTTTCTGCAATAATGTTTTGCGACGTTGATTAAAATTTTCACATTTAACACAGGATCTAGCAAATGCTACCAGGCGAGATATGTATACGCCATATGCAGATCTCTCGTATATTACTCTCTAGATAGGGATAGTTTACTATATCGAAATTGTAATCATCTCTTCCGTCCGTCGTAAAGTCGACGAGAGCGAAGACCCGCTTCATTCTTGTAGGTCTAAATATGGGGGCCGCTAGGGCCATCTGTAGTTTCGTTCAAATCCAGTGAAGGCGGATATATATCCTTCACTGCGTCATTTATATAGGGATTATCCACGGCAAGAAAATCGTCTATATAGCGCTTGGCGAATGAGAAGGAACGGACTTTGAAATAATCAACTTTTGAAAGCATCTGCATATAGTTAGTATTCATAAAAGATCAGATATAGATCAGCCAAAAGCGATGCACAGTCAATACCCAGTGGAACACCTATATGCTGTTCATATATTTTATTGCTAAATTTCACACAGATAACTCCAGCAACTCTATTAGGAGAAAAACATCCTATGAATGATATCGCTTGTATGTAGTAGAGCTAAAAAGCTTTATGGCTTCTGACATTAATATATCGGCTAGTCGAGAAATCCCATGTGGATACATGTCTATACGGTATGCGATCTTTAGCATCAAGTCCTTCTGTAAGGCATTTTGAGTTTTACAATATTCGCATGCATTCAGTGCCAGACTTCTTAGAAATAGTGGCGCTATATCTTTCCCAAACTGCTTTTTCTTCCCGAAAGGCCCTCGTCAACAGCGTTGAAAAAGAAGCCTGGTGGTAATTCTAATACCGAATCGTTGACAAATTTCCACGCTCACGGGTCTTAAATATTTCACGACGCACGTTCAGGGTAGGTCTATTCATCTATTTGAGCAAATCCAACTACCATACGACATCCTTATTCAGATTTTAGTTAGACTGTTACAGTCAAGTCGGAAATCCATGTAATGGAAAATGATGGAAGTCTAGACTGCTAATCTATATTCATGAAGGTCGATCTATTTTCAACAACGATTGTGCGCCTGGATAATAGTAAGGAACCCCAGCAATCAGTTCGTGAGTTACACGTAAGTCCAGTAACCGGGCTTGCTGACTTACCGGCGTAAATGAGGTAATAGAGCATGCGCGTTCAATGAGCTGTAGTAAAAATGGGCATTGTGGCGATTTTACACGGCATGGCGCCTCTTTGCGGTGAAGTGGATGTCTGCGTATGTGATGGCTGCGGTGAAAACGTTTGAGAGATCAAGGGGAGAGGACAGTAGCGAAAATGGAGTTTGTAGCAAATTTATAC
Organism: Hanleya hanleyi; assembly: GCA_036873755.1. Lineage (NCBI taxonomy): Eukaryota > Metazoa > Mollusca > Polyplacophora > Lepidopleurida > Hanleyidae > Hanleya > Hanleya hanleyi. The sequence goes on along the minus strand of JAVTVY010049083.1, from coordinate 16,180 downwards.
AACGTGACAGGTCACTTTTTGAACTTGTGGTGAAAAACTCGTTATTGTGAACAGATGTATCTTTTTCTGTCCTCAAATCGTCAAGAAAATGTCATTTTCATAGAAATGCCGTTGGGACCATCGTTTCCTTCAAATTCAGCGAGAACGTAGTCTGCATGTTTATAGCCTTTGGTGAACGAAAATGAACGGGCTTTGAAATGATTGTTTTCGCTGGATGTTGAATATTTATATATTTGAACTACAGTTTACTTACAGTCAATTACTAGCCCGGAAACCGAAACTCACGTGGCTACACCACAAATGAGAAATCACTCATATCAGGCTGTAACACTCCAAAAACCGCAAACCCTCATAGCAGGCGGTAAACTCTAGGAACCGGGAACCCTCATACCAGGCTCAGAAACATCCAAAAAGACCGGGGACACTCCCACTCTCCAAACATCCGCTAAAATATGGATTTTCCAGAAAGTGCTTATCTATCGAATTTTGATTGCAGTACGTTTTGATGGCGTAGCTGATGAATTTATCAAGGAATACTGAAAAACTCTTCAACTGTATGAATGAAGGAGATTAGAAAATTAAGGGGTCAGGTTGATTATTTGAGAATAACACCGAATGTTATCGTCCAAATGCTAATAGTGACGTTAGTTATGATCCGAATACGTTTCTGAATTTATAATTAATGAACGAAACCTGATATCGTTTCAAAATAACAAAGAAATCTATCACGAGAGGGTACATGGCAACTGCTATTAGTCAGTTAGCCAGAAGGGGAAAAGAGGGTTTTAGTGACCACCATTTCCTGCATATCGACAACCTTTTCATAATGTATGGAGTGACACCACGCGCACATATTTCGACCGGTTGTAAGCCTGCAAGTGTGTGCATTGGATTTCAGGTTGGTAAAATGTGATTAATTCGTAACGAAATGTTCAAATTACGAAAATATTTCTAACTTTTCTATTTTTCCATCAAAAGAAACAAATTATGGCTCGATTACAGGTATTAAATATGGTTCGATATAGCTAGAATATGGCGGTTTACAGAGCCCTCTATGAAAATCAATGAAAGAAAGAGTCCCAAAATCTGGTTCATCTCAGAAAAATCTATTAGTCTGGTATATCTCACTAAATGAATCGGTCCATCAGCATATCAAAATGTGTTCTATTCACCAGATTAGGGTTTGCTAAGATTAAGAATGAAATATTTTTTCTAGTGTCAGCGAAACAATGTAAAATTTTACAACACTCCCAATTATTCCAAAAATCCACAATTTTACAAAAAATATTCGTCATTTTTCTATTTTTCCATGAAAAGAAACAAATTATCTCTCTCTTATAGGTTATCAATATGGTTTGATTTATCTAGAATATGGTACTTATCAGAACCGACTATCGGGGTCAATAAATAAAAGTCACTAAATATGGTAAAAAAATCTATGTCCACCCCAGAAAAACAAATTATTAGGTCAATCAGCATATCAAAATGTGCGCTATTCGTCAGGCTAACGCTTGCTGAGAGTAAGATCGAAATATCTTTCTAGCGACAGAGAAATAACGTAAAATCAATAATTTGACAAAAATATTCGTAACAATCCTATTTCAGCATCAAAATAAAAATAAAAGAATATGTAAGTGTGTTACACGTATTTGGAGGGGTATGATTGAAGATAAATGCTGAGGTTTTCCGCCCTTTATATCAGGCTCATTCTAAGAAATAGGGTCGATATATTTGTTTTTTGCTTGTTTCAGTCGAAGAAAGAAAACATTACTCATATTATCACATGCAGAATCACTTCATCAGCATACCAAAATCTGTGCCATCCATTAGGCTACAATTCGGTATAAACAAAACCGGAATATCTCGCACATTTCAGAGAAATGACGTAAAATGTTACCCGCTCTCCAAATGTCATAATTTTGCAGAAATAGATCTAGAGTGAGTAGGAGTTAACGTTGTTTGCAACATGTTTTCAGTCATATCACAACAGTGCCTACATGTGCCAGAACACGAGAGTGTCCACAGTTCCTATTATGCATCCAAGTATATTCATAACTGTTCTATTTCCCCACCACAGCGAGCAAATTATGTGTCATATCACAGGCATTCAATGGTACTATTGTAGATAAAACACAGTGCGTTTTCCTCGAACAGCATGTCCGACATTGTGAGTAATCGAATCGAAATATTTGTTTTGTTTTTACCTTTTCATCCGATGAAAACACCATGACCTTGTACAAATGACACCTCAACAGCTACATCTGCACATATAATAATGTTTGCCATCATCAAAATACCAAAGAGCTGGAATTTATATTTCAAAGTCCAGGGCGGTTCAAGATTAATTTGTAGTCCAAATTTAGCCCTGAATCTAAAATCAAAAAATTTATTACCTTTTTTCGTCTATCTTACAAGAAGAATTCTAGAAGCTTATGTATCACTCACAAGCATGTAACTTTCAACATTAATTGCCGACCAGAGGCATGTAAAGAAATCAAGCCTAACACGCGATGACTTTATCTCTGAAATAATCTCATGAGTCTAGACAATAGTTCGCTTGAACACAGTTCTATTTCTACCAGGATGTTACATCTGTCTATCCAGATATATGATTTCCACCATTCGCATGCAGACATTTGTTATGTTACCAAAACACATTTACATATGGTTTCCTGCAGCGAGACTACAAGTTCAATCCATAATAATGAATTTCCACCGATAGAAAATATTGAAATCGCCCACAAGTCATTTGATTATCAATCGGTCAGAAAATGTAGTCTCAAATTCCTTCTCGTGATCCATTCGCCTGACTCTAGCCAAACATTTTGTATATATATTTTTTAACAAACTGATCGATATGTAGAGAATACATTTTTTCTCATATAAAATAACCTCACGCTCTGTGTGATTTGTAGAAGACTCATACTGGGTTCCTTGTTGTTTGTCTGTTCCCTCTCTCGCTTCATCACCCCGTATGAAGAATTATAGGTAGATTTGAACAGATATTCCCCAGTTTGAGGCATTTCACTTTACCCCTAGTTTCTCTGGCTCTATGGTATCATTGCAATCCATAAATAATCGTCCATCAGAGTGGATCGGGGATAGATCAAATTGGAGCTAAGTTTGCTCTTGTATTCTTTTTCTTTCTAATGGTTCCTTCCCGTGTGCTGAGTGTGGCAGTATACGCTACTATTGTCTCAGTGTCCTTGTGGGGGAAATAGCATGTATCTGTTATCTTCTTTAGCTCTAGTTTCTCTGACTCTATGGTATCATTGCAATCCATAAATAATCGTCCATCAGAGTGGATCAGGGATAGATCAAATTGGAGCTAAGTTTGCTCTTGTATTCTTTTTCTTTCTAACGCTTCCTTCCCGTGTGCTGAGTGTGGCAATATACGTTACTATTGTCCCAGCGTCCTTGCGGGGGGAAATAGCATGCATCCGTTGTCTTCTTTTGTCCGGTGAGTGTGTGACATTGATTCTTTGCAAACTGAGATAATAGTGGTCGGCCTAATTCCCTTGAAAAATCTGCAGCATGAAATTTTGTTTCGCTAAACTGTTCGATGTGTCCCGAATAATATCGAAAAATTGTATAGACCGAGCATGTTATGTATTAGTATTCAATATTCAAACTTTTAATATTCGAATAATACTTCGAGAGTAATCTAAGGTTCCAGTGTAGTAAACGAGCATTACTTATCACCTCTCAATGGGCGCATTTTTTACTCTACAAGCAAAATTATTTAACATTCGCGGTATCAGGGGAAAGATTGAGAATTAATAAAAATGTCTTCAAGCCGGTGTGACCTCGTTATGGTAGTCAGATTATTAACATCTGCTGAGTTCTAATTACATATTATTCCTGTAGTCCAAACTAATTATTATAATATAAAAATTTCCGTTCTCAGTTCCCAATGACGTATCCGTCAATGAAATCGTAATGCGCTCATCCATAATTTGAAGATCTTCATATGAGAAAAGGTAATATTTATCATCTAGGAGTTAATTGTCCATGTTCACTTTGGATGTCCAGCGAAGTCTCCATCGCCAACAATGATTTGTTCTTAACAAGTACGCGCATAAATTTTATTTAGACCTGGTATATCCCCTCCCCCACTCGAGTGGTAGGTCTTTTATCGCCGACCGACTTAATTTCATATGCGTTTGCCAATTCGGTTCCTTTATTTTGGTACACAGATTTGCAGACCTGCAGTTACTTATTTGTGAATTATTCATATACGCTTCTCATACATATTCATATACGTTTTTACACTTTCTTGAAAGGGTGAGTGAGTATGATTTAACGTTGCTTTCCTGGGTATTCTTGCATTTACCAGGTTTCCCCATGTTAAGGCGTTTACTCCATCAGACGTCCATGATGCTCATCCATTGACATCAGATGAGTTGTTTGAGCTTGATCTGTCATCACAGCTCCCGAGCTAGCCTATATAATTCCGCTTAAGCCGGTGCTAGGGGCCATGTGGATACCTCATAGTCTCCACATATGGTTGCTTTTTAGTCGCCAGACGTCGTCAATTTTTTTCACCTCTTGCATATCGCACCAATTCAACAATATTTCAGCTATGTCACGACTTTTGGATCCTATTGCTGTTCACACCCGTGGGTGGGGAGTCTATTCCTTTTCACACCCGGAAAACCCATGGGTACCCCAGTTAGTGGCCTCTTATGACAAACTGTCCGAGGAGCCGAAACCCTTAATTATTTCCATGACCGGGTATGCACAGCGACACCCAGCTAAATCCCATGACCTTTCTTTCTTGAAAGACAAGGCGATGAGACAGAATCATGATATTTTTCTAAGAAAGAAAACGACCCATGGCAAGTAATACATGTGGGTCGTTGTATTCACTACCAACCCTGCAAGCCTCTTGAGATTGCTATTATTATGTCTCCCCCAACTATGTTGGGGGGAGACATCTAGTGTTTGTGCTGTCTGTCTGTCTGTCTGGATGGATGTCTGTCTGGATGGATTGATGTCTGTCCGTCCCCTTGGCTTGTCTGCAAGATATCTTGAGAACTACTGGATGGAATTTCACCAAACTTGGATGGAAGCTTCATTGGGATAGCCCCTCATTTGATTAGGTTTTGGTGTATGTGCGTGCATTCATCCGTGTCCGGTGTCCGTCCGTCCGTCCATCTACTTGTACATGTATATACAGGGCTTGTCTGCAAGATATCTGGAGAACTACTGGACAGAATTTCACGCCACTTGGATGGAAGCTTCAGTGGGATAGCCCCCTCATTTGATTAGGTTTTGGTGTATGTGCGTGCATTCATCCGTGTCCGGTGTCTGTCCGTCCGTCCATCTACTTGTACATGTATATACAGGGCTTGTCTGCAAGATATCTGGAGAACTACTGGACAGAATTTCACCAAACTTGGATGGAAGCTTCATTGGGATAGCCCCCTCATTTGATTAGGTTTTGGTGTGTGTGCGTGTATTCATCCGTGTCCGGTGTCCGTCCGTCCGTCCATCTACTTGTACATGTATATACAGGCCTTGTCTGAAAGATATCTTGAGAACTACTGGACGGAATTTCACCAAGCTTGGATGGAAGCTTCAGTGGGATAGCCCCCTCATTTGATTAGGTTTTGGTATGTGTGTGTGTGCATTCATCCGTGCCCGGTGTCCGTCCGTCCGTCCATCTACATGTACATGACTTATACAGGCCTTGTCTGCAAGATATCTTGAGAACTACTGGACGGAATTTCATCAAACTTGGATGGAAGCTTCATTGGGACAGCCCCCTCATTTGATTAGGTTTAGGTGTGTGTGCATGCGTTCATCCGTGTGCGATGTCCGTCCGTCCGTCCATCTACTTGTACATGTATATACAGGCCTTGCCTGCAAGATATCTTGAGAACTACTGAATGGAATTTCACCAAACTTGGAAGGAAGCTTCATTGGGATAGCCCCCTCATTTGATCAGGTTTTGTTGTATGTGTGCATGCATTCATCCGTGTCCAGTGTCCGTCCTTCCGTTCATATACTGGTACATGTATATACAGGCCTTGTCTGCAAGATATCTGGAGAACTACTTGACGGAAGTTACCAAACTTGGATGGAAGCTTTATTGGGATAGCCCTCTCATCTGAGTAGGTATTGGTTTGTGTGTGCGTCCGTCCATGTTCGGTGTCCATGTACTTGTACATGTATACGTATATACAGGCCCTTTCCGCAAGATATCTGAAGAACTACTAGACAGAATTTCACCAAACTTAGATGGAAGATGTGCATTTATCCATGTCCATCGTCCGTCCGTCCATCCAATTGTTCATGTTTATACAGACTTTTTCTGCAAGATATCTGGAGAACTACTCGACGGAATTTCACCAAACTTGGATGGAAGCTTCATTGGGATAGCCCCTCGTCTGATTAGGTTTTGGTGTGTGTGTGCGAGCATTCGTTCATGTACATCCATCCGTCCATCTACTTGTACATGTATATACAAGCCTTGTCTGCAAGATATCTGGAGAACTACCCCACGGAATGTCGCCAAACTTGGATGGAAGCTTTGAAATGGCCTTATGATCTAATTAGGTTTTGGTGTGAGCTAGTGCTTGCGTGGGTCCATGCAAAATGTGCTTATCTGTCTTTCCAATTTTTGTTCACTCCATATCTTGGAAACTAATGAAGGCAGATGCATGAAACTTCTATACGGTATGTACAGTATGTGTACTATAGGTGTGGCTCTTGTATGTTTTGCATCTTTCCTATAATGTGATCAGTTTCGAAATAGTTGATGCTTCACAATTACATGTATTTCACATTGGTTGGACGCTGTAGATGTCGGCAATCCACTCATTGCTATATAAATCCCGAATCCCCACTGGGTTACTGCAACAATGAAAATCGCCTCTTTGTAATTAATATTTTTAGATGCGCATCTTTGTTTAGGATACTTATTGCTACATTCATTTTATAGCACTTTCGCTTAAATTATGTGCCCACTCAAGGCAAGGTGGGAGGTTGGGGGAGACGTATGTTTTTGCTTAAAAAAACAACTAGCATAGGCTTCATGCCGGAGCAGCGACTCAAGGGTCAAAGCGGAACCTCTAGTTTTCTCCGATATTGGAAAACATATTCCGATGTTGTTCACTTAATATGATAGCCTGAATGTTGGCACAAATTATCATATGATAACGAAGCCATTTATTCGAGGGCTTAACATTGTGATTTTCTTTCATCGGGTGGGAAAGAAGATAAAACTAATATTTTGTCTGAATTCGAAACTACATGTATATCTTGCATTCAGCCAGACATACAGCCTGAAAATTATGGCCAGTTCTCCAACAAACAGACCACAACACATACCTATAATATCGGACATTATCTGTTCATTTTGATAGGAACACAATGTATTTTGGCAAAGATGAAGACTTTTTGCAATTTGGAGGTGGGATAAATATACGAGTCATGGATCCAGCATTAGACTAAATGATTGCTGCAATCGACATCTTGATTGTTAGCACGGGTTATAGTATACTGATGAATCGATTAAATTGATAACCTAAATTATTTTAACGTTTTTCTTTTCTGGACTAAATAAATTTACAACAAATGGGATGCCTAATTTGAAGACTGTTTCTTGTGTTGACTAATCTAGACAGCTCTGAAAACCGTTCTTATCAGATCAGATATAAAATACCCTTCAATTGAGACAAAGAATTTGAGTGATTTTATAAAACTAATGATTTTAAGTTCCAATCTTGTTTCATACAAGCAGTAACGAGTAGATCGAAAAAATTATGGCGTGATTCACTTGATAAGTTAAAATATTGTGATACGTTTTCCTGTGATAGTAAAAAAGAACAAGACTATTTCATCTAACTCCCCGTCTATTGAGCCAGATATAGCACCTGCATTTTGTTATAATCATACGTCATAATGCCTGTAATATGATAATTAATTTGCTGATTTTGAAGAAGAAGTAGATAAGTAATGAATCTATTTGTAAAATTTAGATTTTTGAGGTGGGGTAACATTTCGAGTATTTTTCCATCAGATATTTCGACGGTAATATTATACTTAAGTTGCTCATTGTGAAGAATGAATAGGAAAGTAACGGGTATCTTGTTTAATTGAGATATTTCCAATTTTGGGGGATGGGGTAATATTCTGAATATTTTCTCCAACAATTAATAATATATTCCAACCTTGTTTATAGCACTCGTGAATGGCGCAAATTTTGGCATGCTGATGAAGCGGGTCATCTGATAAGCCCAACAATTTTATTGTTTTTTTTTGCTGTGTAAAAAACAAATATTTTGCATAATCCCAGGTATGGTGCATGAATTGCTTCGAAGAAGTATAATTTTGTAGATTGATTTTTTTTTCAATTTTGGAGGTGAGGTAACATTTTCATCATTTTTTCTAACAATCAATCAGATAGTCCGGTCTTGTTTATGGTACACCGTCGCTTGATGAATGGCCAATAATTGTAATGTTTCTTCTTGTGACTCAAAAAAGTGAAAAATAAAGTCAAATAGAAAGCGCGGATAACCGTCATATTTCTCCATTATCTGCTCATATCTAATACCCGAAATGTGTTTTCTAGAGCAAGGTTTTCGTGAAATTGGGGGTTTGTTAGCAAATTTCTGTCATGTTACTACCGAGAAATCCAACGCACAAACTTACAAGCTTACCACTGGTCAGAATAGGTGCGCATTGGGCCACTCTACACTTTAGAAGAGGTTGTAGAGATGTAGGAAATGGCATTCACGAAACCTAAACTAAGCCACTGTTTTTCACTGTTGGCCAGTTGACTGTATGGGCATAAAGTTTCACATTTATGAACACATATTAACATTTAAATCAATTTATATTTAGAGCACTTTATCACATGTATGCTATTATTGAGTTCATCCTGAATATGATCAGCAGCTGTGAGATGTGTGGCGTTTCTATCAATATAGCTACGGTTAGTCGCTAAAGAATCTGAGCATACCGGTTTATGGCTTCTCGAAAAGTTCGATTCACATTCATTTTCATATTTTGGGGTCAATTGTCTATCGGGATTCACTGCCGAATAAACCATTTGCAATTAATCTGCAGCATACCGGTAGCCTATATTGACGGGGACATTGGCAAATATCAATCAAAAATGACACGGTTGCCTCACGATAAAGAATTCAAGAATATAATATCTCTTTCCAATCATCATTCTTGACCGAATGTGTTGTTTAGAATAGATGCTCCCCTAAATTAGTTATGTTAAAAAAATGTAGCACCCGGGACCGAGAATAAGCTCGTGTACTAGAACCTTTATTCCGTACCGTTATTCGCGGTGAGGTATGTGGAAGCCCTCAACATCGCCAGAATGTCAACCATTAACATAGCAATTCACCTTTCTACTTTAGGGGACGACATAAACACCCATTTACCTAAAAAAATACATTGCTTTGATAGTTTGGACAAATAGTTTGGTTCGACACGTTGCTAGGGACTTCTATATGGTGAAGTCTTCTACAAAGGCTCTATCGTGTGATATGCTGAATGTGACATCTCTCAAGGATAACCTGATGTCGATGTTGACAATTTGGATCGCGTTATCAAGACATTGCTTGTAAGCGCCTGGACCACAAGAAAGGTTTTTTTCATAAACATTTTTAGCTCACAGTTTATGTCCAGTGTATGTGTATATGTATACCTCTTTAATTAATTCTATACATTCGATTTTTGTAAGATCTTTCGCTTCAAATGGAATCATGCATCCGATTGAAAGGAATGGGTTTCTAAAAAATTATCATCGTTATTATTATATATACGTATTTAGATCAGATAAATACATGTTATTCTCAAAATGCTAACACAACTATCAAAAGGTGGGTGGAAACCTGATTAGATGGCTGTGAGATCCTAGGACCCGCAGATTATTTGTACAGAGCTTTGCCCCCAAAACTCATCTAGATCGAATACTGTTCCAAACATATGTGAAGTATGTATCCATTTGAGGTACGGGATTGACGAATAATTTCAGACTGCACATCCGTTTAATTTTTTCCAGCTTCTAATGTGAATGCATATTCCCTTGATACAAGAAAAAAAACGTTCTAATTGGAACGGCATGAGCGCAAGCAAATATATATTCTGCACAAATGGGTTTTGCATCGAATACGGTGTCCGTATAAGTCTGACATATATAATATATGCGGAATTGGATATATTTAATGTGATATATAAGTATGAAGGATAGGGAAGTTTTAATCAATATGAATAAGACGAACAATGGGCAAAAAAGTAAATGACTGAACTTTGAATTCAAAGCCGTCACAATTTGTTGGTGTAGCGGTCCCCTAATAATGCAAGGAAATCGTGTCGTCCAAAATAATATTTAATCTAGATCACCCTCAAAATTTGAGATGCTTTCTTCAAAGATGTTACTCACTATGAACATACCGGCTTTGCAAAGATGCAATTGTATAGAATATACATTTCATGTCTTTGTGCCATTTCACCTCAAATTTGAAATCATATTGTTCGTTTCTTCTGGGAAATTGGGAATATTTATTTACGTCGGAAACTGTACAAGATGTAATAAATATTCAATCAGAAATATTTGTTTTTTGTTAAAATGTTTGAAATGATGTAATCAACATCTTTTTTTAAAATATGTAATCTTAATTTTTTACACATTGATTAACATATATTAAGCAACTTGGCGATGGGTTGGCCAGTCAAAAAACGCATATCAGTATTATAGTTCTTGAGATATACGATATCTCCTTTTGTGCCATTACTTTGAGAACCGAGATGGTGTTATGGGGGTCCTATCCTTAAGCCTTATGCTAATGTCGGAAATCGGATTCAAACGCTGGTTCCGGTTTAAGAGAAATCGACACTTGACCTCGAAACAAGAGATTGATGCAGTGTGAACGTCAGTATTTTCGTGTAGGCGTGTACCGAAACCCATAGTTTCTTAATAACGGCCTGGTCGTATTTTTGGGGAACGATATCATGCCAAAGCTCATGATTGAATGGAGATTTAGGATACGTTTCTAATAAAAAAAAATACATGCAGCTATATTTCCTGAACGAAAGAAGACATCAGAACTATAGCTTGATCCTAAAACTTAAGGAAATTATTTCCTAGGCATGATAGGAGAAGCTCTACCCCTCATTCCTTGTGTCCTTTTGGCAATTTGGGAATGGTTCCTGACGAAGTCACTTTAATATTTTCAGAACTTCACTGCCATACTAATAACTTGATAAAGTAATTTGATGCAAAATAAGCCTCAACGTTGGAGTTGTGAGGCTAAAGTACAAAGCTATTCCCATTTAATCAACCGGACTTCTAATTTTCCATACATTGCACATCGCCAAGTTGCAGCATTTGTGACTATTTCATGAAAATTTCTTAAACTATGCCGCTTAAACTTACCAAATGTGAAGCCCGATGTGTAAGCAAGTTATCTCATGCAGTTTCGTTGGGTTATATTCAGAGTTGTTGTATATACCGGTACATGTACAGCTCGGCCTTTTCCCTTCGGGCCAAACTGAGCAATATAATACTATTCTATTCTAGATGAATTGAGTGGGATTAATATGACAATCTTATACGAGTATTAAGGCTAGCCAACCAATACATGCTATGGACTGTACTATCACAGATCAACCAGTCAGAAATTTCCACACATTCCATTTAGCAGTAGCGTAGGTAGATGTATAACTCTTCAGGATTGACTGTTGAACACATTTAATTCATATAAGTTGCAGGAAGGTAGGACAACTGTAAATTAAGCAGTTTGGCTCTCTCTGATGAGTTAGAAATTTGTCGCAACTGAGAGGTAGGAGAACTTTGAATTAGGCAGTTTGCTTTCACCTTCTGGTTGGGACATTATTGGGTTTTAACTATTCTGAAATGGTCAGTCGTTGTACAGCGTCATTTTTGCATATCGAGTATAATATTTCAATGTGTCGTTGTAGTTGTCATACATCTTCACCATGGCACTGAAGGTATTGATCGTCTTAACTACATTTGTCAGCCTTGTGTGTTATGGGACAACATGCCCGAAAACGAGAGAAGGTAAGTCCAAATGACATATAACTAACCACCGGTGATGGAACTTTGTTCCCCCTAAACCGTCAAAACACACCCAAATCTTTACCGATGGAAAAAAAAACTTTTCTCTTTATTAAATAATGTATCATTATCTAACATATTAACAAATTTGAAAATTCTATTTTGGAAGGGAATAGTTTTGACCCCGAACATTAAAGTAATATTTCAGCTTCAGACCAAGAACTGATAATTAAAACCTTGAATTTTGGGCTTTGGGTAGAAAGGATATGTGCTAACTTCTCAAGGCTTATAACCGAAACGAGGAACTGTGTTGATTACTGAAGCCCAATGGGCCCACTAGCGTTCTCGCACTTTAATCTCTTTTCCAATGGGTTCAAAAATAGAAAGACTGAGATTTCGTATCAAACCGTCGCTCTTTCGATATCATGGTTCATTGATCGCAAGAGTGGGGATTTGACATAATCTCACACTTCCGTATCGAACCCTGACTTTTTAGAATTAAACCCTCGCTCTTTAGCTTTTTGAGTGGAGCAAAATGTCAGTAATGTGAGGTTCCGACGCGAATCGCAAAGTCGGCAATCAATACAGATGCATCAATGGAACATTGAAGAATACACCTTATATAATATCCTAACTTGTTAATTTCGAACTTACAGAATCTTCCATGACTTCCGGTCCCGCGTGCAATTGAACTCGGCAGGCGGAAGAGCTTTTCGCTCCGTTGAAAAAATCGAAAGATCAAGGATTCGATATGAAAGTGCGAGTCGCCGCGTCCGTCTTCTATAGTTGATCCCGGAAAAACCTTGAATTTTTTTTCTCCAATGAATTTTAATTGACAATTCGTAAACTACAGTTTGTAATGTAATTTTGATATTTTCTTGTAGAGTGGACCGAAGAGATAACAAAATTTATTGGCCGCTTTCAAGAATATTTCAGTCAAAAGGATTTCACGAAACTGGAGGACCATCACTCTGACGAATTCAGGATATTGCCGATTGAAGAACAGCCCATAACTACGATATCAGGTGAGGAAGCACGTTAATTCAAAGGGCCGCAGTCTAGTGTGAAAACAACTGGACTAAACAATATATATTCCTTAAATTTAGCAGCATTGTTGGATACATATTGGGGCAGATCGGACAAAGGCACACAACAATTTTCCGAACGGTCTCACTGTTATTAGCTTGAAGTTTTTGCTATGCGTCAACATACAAAAACACCTCCTTGATCTCGTTTTTTGATACTTTTTCCACTTGCCGAAAAATGGGTATGTATATGACAATCTGTTAAAACATTAGTCTTATAATACTAGTAATATTAGCAGAGTTTATATATTAACGGGAATTGTTTCTGAATTCAGCTGTATGTCGGCAATCGGGGACCATGTGCAAATCCATTTATATTCCTCAGAAATAATGGAATAGGTACATATTATCAGGAATTGTGGTTTGTTTTCAGCTGTGTGCCGTCATTTGGAGAAGCTGTGTCAGGTTTCCAAACTAAATGTCAAGTAAAAAAAGGCTCTCTTCCGAAAAAGGGACATATTTGTCTCAAAAGGCCATTTCTCTCTCAGTAATGATAAATCTGTGCGAATATTGTCACATATTGTCTATAACTAACGATAGTGCCGTTTATTCCTGAGGTTTGCTCTCGTATTTCTATCATATGACTCAAATCGTGGCTCGTTTTCAAATGCCGATAGATTCTTTCCGCTAACAAAAACGTGAGAATGGGCATAATTTACACAATTCTTGACGAATAGTTCAATCTATATCTTTTCTATATTATTTTTTGCTTAGTAACATTTAAATCCTATTCACTCACTCATTCACCCCCTTATAAATAATAACGTTATTGTGATTTAGCTGCATAACGTCACCAGGGTTTTATTCAAATTTAAACTGAAAAAAATACGCTTTTCTCTAAATCACAAGCGTAACGCTTTTTGTGTAAAACGATGATGGCTGAGACTCATACCACAGCTGCATTATGTGTGCTACAATACTCCAATGAATAACATTGCTATTTTTAATTGTATAGCAGCTTGTCGCGTGAAGTACAATAGCTAACATCAAAATAGTGGCATTGCTGATCCTCTAAAATTTTATGTTGGAATGTGACCGAAGGCCTTTTCATGTGTTCTGTTACGCATTCAGCTTCAACAAATATATATTCGGGCTCATTCTGAATGCAAAACTGTCCAATTTCAACAGCATGCATGGATCCCCCTGAATTGATCAATTATCAATGACCAAAAGTTCAATGCATGGGGGAGAGGTAGGACTTCATTATTTAATCAATGGAAAATAAAATAAACATTCAGATACATTTGACATAAATATTTGCCACGCCACGGTTAAGGCGGTCAAAATAGGAGATAAAATGACACATTGGTGGTCAAAATTCTCAGCGTACCGACAAGTAATCACTTCTTGGCCTCTTATGCCGTATTCTGACAGAGTAATTTTATTCAAAGACATTCCAAGGACCAGCCGTGATTTCTAGAGAGTTCTGTATCTCAGTTTCACTTTTATTATATCCGCATGTTCATGAAGTCTCCTCGTCACTTGAATGTAATCAAACTAAATCGTCAATCGATGATATGGGTTTTTCATAACAACCGATTGGTAGTATTGATCGTGGGGGCTTGTTGTTTAGGCTAGGCGGGGTGATGTTGTCCGCTCGAGTGTGAAACCACTCAGTTAGTTTGGAAACGTACATGTAGCTCAGCAGGGATCTGACAAAGATGTTACTTGTTCATGTGGTCACATTGACCGGAATGACCAAAGGGCCTCTAGCTTCAGCTTAAGTTAGTCCGCTGGTGGTTTGGGCTTTTGGCTGCCAATTTCCGTGTTCTTGCCTGTTTTTCGCTGTAGGTTATCTCCCGTCCCTGGGTTAAGATATAGGGAATTACTTTAAAAGTCTTCTAGCGCAGAATTGTGGGCAGCAACATCCATCCAATTTGACGAATTTTGATAGATATTGTAAGTATCTTCAAACAGTTAGAATATAATAAGAAAAAGTTAAATACTATTTATATTTGTTGTTTTTTTCATGAATAGTTGTTCCCTATTTTTTCTGGGTTATCGAATCGAGCATGGGTCAGTCCACTTAGCTCTGTCTTTAGTTAAACACTGCACACGAACCCATAATTTTTTTTCTTGTTTTTCCTCATATTACACAATTATGAATGTAACCAAACACATTAGTCAAAAAGTTAATTTCTTTGATTTACCGACAGCGGACATCCTTAAGCGGAATAAGATACAGATATCGAAGGGGAAATAATTTAATAGCTCTGTGTACACATCTGATAGAAATTGAGGAGTTGTGTGACCGTCAGATGTAAGAATATTGGTAGATGTCAGTTCTTATTTAGAACTGTAAAGCCCGACGTTGATCAAGCGTGTATTCTCCACCTTGATAACATATACAGAGGTCGAACCTTGGAGCCATCAGCAGAATTACACCATATACAGATGATAGCGATACGAGATAACATGACATGGTAGTCCGAAAAATGGCGGCCAGAAACTGACACTGATGCTGTTGAATCATAGGGTTTGGAAACGTAACTTACACGATGGCATGTGCCATTAATCTCTTTTGTTGGACGAATGCCTCTGGATCTAGGTCGGGAACCTTCACCAACCCCATTGAGAACTATACATACGGGACCAATGATGAAAATCCATGCCTCATGACCCTTAAAAGCTGATGGCCTCAATTTTCAATCATTGCTCAAAACTTCAAATTGCTTCCATATAGTTCAGTTAATCAATGTTTGCTTTATTCTATTGGCTTCGGGCTGCCATTTTATTTTCAAATTTTGAGGCAGAAGAACTCAAAATACAGCTTGATGAAGAATTTTTCTGCATTCACCTCCTCCAAATTGCGATAAAATTGCTGTTTGCCCCCTTTTAACACGAATGCCTACAGTATACTTCCCAGGCCCAAGTCCGACTCGGTCTATCTGGGCAATCATCAAATAACCCAGGCCAGCTAGGGTTACCGACTCGGTTCGTACTTTACTGTTCAACATTGCTTTCAGATCTGCAACTTTTCTTGGAGAAAGCAACTGAATACTGGTCAAAGTTTGAATATGAGGGACTGGAGATACTGGACATTAGATCTGAT
>JAVTVY010049082.1:0-24653 GCA_036873755.1 Hanleya hanleyi | reverse complement strand
CCCTCCACACGGAGTTACTCCCTCCCTCCACAAGGAGTTACTCCCTCTCTCCACAAGGAGTTACTCCCTCTCATTAAGTTACTCCCTCCCTCCACCCGGGGTTACTCTCTCCCTCCACAAGAAGTTACTCCCTCCCTCCACACGGAGTTAGTCCTCTAGTTACTCCCTCCACATTGCGTTACTCCCTCCTACCACACCGATTTACTCCCTCCCTCCACACGGAGTCACTCCCTCCCTCCACACGGAGTTACTCCCTCCCTCCACACGGAGTTACTTCCTCCCTCCACACGGAGTTACTCCCTCCCTCCACACGGAGTTACTCCCCCTCCACACGAAGTTACTCCCTCCCTCCACACAGAGTTACTCTCCCTCCACACGCAGGTACTCCCTCCCTCCACACGGAGTCACTTCCTCCCTCCACACGGAGTCCCTCCCTTCACACGGAGTCACTCCCTCCCTTCACAGGGAGTCACTCCCTCCCTCCACACGGAGTTACTCCTCCCTCAACACGAAGTTACTCCCTCCCTCCACAAGAAATTTTTCCCTCCCTCAAGACGGAGTTACTCCCTCTACATTGAGTTACTCCATCCCTCCACACGGAGTTACTCCCTCCCTCCACAAGAAGTTACTCCCTCCCTCCACACAGAGTTACTCCTCTACATTGAGTTACTCCCTCCCTCCACACGGAGTTACTCCCTCCCTCCACACAGAGTTACTCTCCCTCCACACACAGGTACTCCCTCCCTCCACACGGAGGTACTCCCTCCCTCCACACGGAGTTACTCCCTCCCTTCACAAGAAGTTACTCCCTCCCTCCACATGGAGTTACTCCCTCTACATTGAGTTACTCTCTCCTTCCACCCGGAGTTACTCCCTCCCTCCACAAGGAGTTACTCATCTACATTGAGTTACTCTCTCCCTCCATCCGGAGTTACTCCCTCCACATTGTGTTACTCCTTCCTTTCACACCGAATTACTCCCTCCTTCCACACAGAGTTACTCCCTTCACATTGAGTGACTCCATCCCTCCATACGGAGTTACTCCCTCTACACACGCAGTTACTCCCTCCCTCCACACGGAGTTACTTCTCCCTCCACACGGAGTTACTCCCTCCCTCCACAAGGAGTTACTCCCTCTCTCCACAAGGAGTTACTCCCTCTACATTAAGTTACTCCCTCCCTCCATCCGGGGTTACTCTCTCCCTCCACAAGAAGTTACTCCCTCCCTCCACACGGAGTTAGTCCTCTAGTTACTCCCTCCACATTGCGTGACTCCCTCCTACCACACCGATTTACTCCCTCCCTCCACACGGAGTTACTTCCTCCCTCCACACGGAGTTACTCCCTCCCTCCACACGGAGTTACTCCTCCCTCCACACGAAGTTACTCCCTCCCTCCACACGGAGTTACTCCTCCATCAACACGAAGTTACTCCCTCCCTCCACAAGAAGTTTTTCCCTCCCTCAACACGGAGTTACTCCCTCTACATTGAGTTACTCCCTCCCTCCACACGGAGTTACTCCCTCCCTCCACAAGAAGTTACTCCCTCCCTCCACATAGAGTTACTCCTCTACATTGAGTTACTCCCTCCCTCCACACGGAGTTACTCCCTCCCTCCACACGGAGTTACTCTCCCTCCACACGCAGGTACTCCCTCCCTCCACACGGAGGTACTCCCTCCCTCCACACGGAGTTACTCCTTCATCCACACGGAGTTACTCCCTCCCTTCACAAGAAGTTACTCCCTCCCTCCACATGGAGTTACTCCCTCTACATTGAGTTACTCTTTCCCTCCACCCGGAGTTACTCCCTCCCTCCACAAGGAATTACTCTTCTACATTGAGTTACTCTCTCCCTCCATCCGGAGTTACTCCCTCCACATTGTGTTACTCCTTCCTTTCACACCGAGTTACTCCCTCCTTCCACACAGAGTTACTCCCTTCACATTGACTAACTCTCTCCCTCCATACGGAGTTACTCCCTCCACATTGAGTTACTCCCTCCCTTCATACGAAGTTACTCCCTCCACATTGAGTTACTTCCTCCCTCCACACGGAGTTACTCCCTCCCTCCACACGGAGTTACTCCCTCCACATTGAGTTACTCCCTCCCCCACACGCAGTTACTCCCTCCACATTGAGTTACTCCCTCCCTCCACACGCAGTTTCGGTTCCACACTTGCACTCTCTCCATTGTATTACTGCAAGAGTTTTTGGATACGTCAGTTATATTCTCCTTCGTCTCTCCCATTCGTTAGTAAGTTCAATAACTTTTCATCAAATTGACTGATATTCAACTCTAATTTCCCCAGAATAACTATGGTGTGCATGTACTACGAGGTAAAAGACCGTGAGAGCTACACAAAAAATAGCCCAACGGGCCACAATACCCCTTTGGCTATCATTCATTGTCTACACTCAGCGAACACGCATTGTATTAGATGCATTAGAACTTTGACAACTAGGTCAAAAAGTGATCTAGCAGGATTGACTGTAGTTCTCTCATACAAGAAATACATAGGCCATCTCAGCTTTAGCATAGACCTTAATTGCTGTAATTTTTTTGCGCCGATGTTCTGTTAGAGCTTCACCGAATTACATGCTTATATTGATTGTTCTAAAAAGCTATTCATACTGCAGTCGGGGCCCTCGGTGGCCGAGTGGTCTAAGGTGTTTTGCTGGTGATCGCTAGCCTCACACCACTGAATCGGCACGGATTCATGCCCAACTGGTGCATGTGTGATAGTTTGTCAGTTACTTGCTGACAGGCGGTGGTTCTCTCCGGGTACTCCAGCTTCCTCCACAATCCAAACTGACTGTCACCATATGAGTGAAACAATCTTGAGAGTAACATTAAACCAAATCCCCCCCACTCCTCCCCCCCCACCCCTCATACTGCATCCAGTAAGTTTATCTTGGAAAAATAGATCAAGGTCAGTCATCTTCAACAGGTTCTGGCCTATTCTCAGTTAATTGCACGTCGAACATGAATTCAGAGATCTTAGAAAATAGGTCAAGGCCATGCCATATTCAATAGACTTCATGTCAGTCATTAGTTGCATATGTGGTAAGAATGTGGACAATGTAGATTTAATCCTTCGTGAAATTTCGTAGATTACTGAACAGAATCTGACCTGGAATAAGTCAGGTCATTTATCTAAAATACTCTTCTGGGTCAATGTCAGATGTGTATATATGTGCATTAATATAGAAAGCCTAGCTATATTTCTTTATGTTATTTCGTAATGAACAGTACAAGACTTTGAAAAACTAATTCAAGGTCAGTCAACTTGAATTAGGCTTTTAGTCAAGTTGCATATGTAATATGAATTTGGAGTCAAAATATGTCAAGGTCCGTCATGTTCAATAAGCCTCTGACCCTTCACCAGTTGCATATGTGGTATCAATTTCCACTGCCTGGCTATAATCCTTCTTGAGATATCGAGTTCACAACAAAGATGGACAGACGAACGACGCCGACGACGACAATACCCTTTGGGAAAAATTTATTTGCCGGAGGAGTAAGAATCAACCCCTGGACGAATCTAAGCTGGCTTAAACGATATAAAACAAGCGGACTAAAATTCCCAACAAACTTCCTTCCCTTGCACACGGGTACTCACATTGTTCTGACAGCTCCTCATCATACATGTCCTTCACCCACCTCATCAATATCGTCAATTCTAGGCGCTCCGTCGTCAACTTATTGTGGCACCACCGGACTGGGTAATGGACAAATATGATAACATTCAGAGCCCGGCGTTCATTCGCCCCAAACATTTGGGGTTTCATGTGGATGTTGTTATCTCTTTGTAACACAGTTGAAAGGAAAATAATTGAACTGATTTGATTCGATTCAACGTGGAACCGATCGCGTTTGTTTGCATGGAAACATTTCAGTCTTGAAATGTTCATGTCTCGTTTGCAACCATAGTGATAGCGCTAGCAAAGGAAGACTATATCCGAGAAAACTACTTCTTATACTACTGATACGTTTGTGAATCCAAATATTATATAGGCTAATATCAAATGTGTGCGTCCGTGCCACTGGGTACTGAAATGGCCATAGTGATAGTCATAGTGAATGATATGGTTGCTTTTAAGACCATTTTCCCCCACCTCTTACGTATCTCACCAATGATTTCCTGTATTGTAGGGGGATGACGGGAGAACGGTGTACGACTCCCGAACCGCCCACCCTATGTCTAATGTGAGCAGTTTCTTCGAATCTGGACAAAACCCGTGTTTCATATAGGAAATATACTCAAGTTTTATAGCAAAAATGGTCACATACAAACGTTGAAAGGCGTTCTGTCTATTTTGACCTCCTCATTTTGATATAGGGTGGTATCGATATATCTAAAATATAACACCATCCACCAGAATAGTATACTTCAATGTAATGTTACATTGATATCACATTATAGTTGAAGTCATATTATACTGGATATAGGCCAAAAAAATAACGAAATATCAATTTCAAATGACCGTCGACGCTGTATTGGATCACTTTCGAGTGCAAGATGTGTTTTACAGTTTAATTAAGACTGGAGTATTTTTCGAGTAAAACGTTTGCGTGGAATTACATATATTAAAGCTCCACTTATAAACTGATATTTCTCTGTTATATGCCCCACCTTTTCGCACTGTAATTTATTAATACTTACCATAGATCAGTAGGACGAGAAGGACCACCAGCGCTATGGCTCCTATCAGCCAAATACATGTAGGAATCTCTACCGTATAGTCATCAAATTGTCCCTTGATCAGCTGAAATTGATCATTTGTGAGATGAGATAATGAATATACACCAACATATACATTAGGATACTCATAATATTTTATGACTTCTGCTAATATCTAAACAATAGAACATGCATGTGTACTACTCAGCAACGCACGGATTAGTTGTGCCTCTTCAATTATTTTTTTTAAAAATGCCAGTTTTTACCGATTTAGAAGGCTGAGATTAACATACTTACTCGGGGTTTGTGCAAAGAGGCTCAAAATGCTAGCTTCTAGTTTCTAGGCTTCTCTCAAAATAATCAACAGTCCAGTTAACAACCCCTGAAAGAGCCCCTGTGTATATAACTTATATCTGTAGACTCTTCTCAACATTATCAACAGTCCAGGTAACAATCTCTGATCGAGCCCCTGTGTATAATATAACTCACCCGTAGACTCTTCTCAACATTATCAACAGTCCAGTAAACAATCCCTGAAGGGGTCCGTGTGTATATATGACTAGCCTGTAGACTATCTCAACATAATCAACAGTCCGGGTAACAATTCTTGAACAAGCCCCTGTGTATATAACTTACCTGTAGACTCTCATTATCAACAATCCAGGTAACAATCTTTGAACAAGCCTCGTGTATATAACTTACCTGTAGACCCATCTCCACATAATCAACAATCCAGTAAACAATCCCTGAAGGAGCCCGTGTGTATATATGACTAACCTGTAGACTATCTCAACATAATCAACAGTCCGGGTAACAATTCTTGAACAAGCCCCTGTGTATATAACTTACCTGTAGACTCTTCTCATCATTATCAACAATCCAGGTAACAATCTTTGAACAAGCCTCCGTGTATATAACTTACCTGTAGACCCATCTCCACATAATCAACAATCCAGTAAACAATCCCTGAAGGAGCCCGTGTGTATATATGACTTACCTGTAGACTCATAACATTATCAACAGTCCATGTAACAATCCCTGAACGAGCCCCTGTGTTTATAACTTTCTTTTTGTAGACTGATCTCAATTATCAATAGTACAGGTAAGAATCCCTGAACGAGCCCCTGCATGTGTATTTTACTGAAGGAGCCCCTGTGTATATAATTTACATGTAGACCCCTCTCTACACCCTCTCTAGCCCGAAAACATCGACTGAAGAAGTATAATTTACTTTACATTGAGACATGTTATTGTTGGACCCCTGTGATAGGAAAGGTTTGCCATGCCCCGCCCCTACCCTCTCAATACCTTTTACAGCTAGAGTTTCTGAGTTATCCCCTCTGAATTATCAACAGTCCAGGTAACAATCCCTGAACGACCCCTGTGTATATAACTTACCTGTAGGCCCTTCTCAACATTGACAATAGTCCAGGCAACAATCCCTGAACGTGGTTCTTCACACAGAGGACATTGGGAGAAAAAACGTCCACAATCACATCCTTGACGATAGCAGCACATGGCCTCCTTGTCCGCATCCGGGGATCGCAAGATCTTTAGCAAGGCGAGGGTAGTATCTTTCAGACCGTCGAGATACCTACCAAATGAAAACTGGATACAGTCGATCGAACATGATTCAATAATTTGCGAAGATAATCCAAAACGAAATCTTTAGAAGGTGCCAAATCTGGAAAGAATTCGTTTAGGTTTTAGAAGTTATTGTCCGGAATGAAATTTTAACATGGCCCCCAGATAGCATCACCTACGCACATACCAAATTTGGAAAGAATCTGTTCATCTTTTACGAAAGTTATTGTATGGAAATGCAATTTTTACTTGGTGCACCTAAACGGCGATTGGCGCGAAAGACAATCCCAAGCGAGATCGTGAGGCAACCCCCAGCCCCCAACTTTTAAAACAGAGAATTGAATCTGTTTAGTTTTGCAAAAAAAAAAAATGAACCTGGTCTCCAGGTGACGCCACCTATAAGCAGATCGGCATGAAAAACAATCCCAAGTGAGATTTCCTGGCAAGGTACCCAAAAACAAATTTGGAAAGAATCCATTGAAATTTTTAAAAGTGATTGTCCTGAAACCCAGTTATAAATTGAATCCCAGATGGCACCACCTACATGCGGAACGGCATAAAAAAAAAACAATGCCAAGAGAGATATTGAGGCAAGGTCCACACATCCAAATTTTGAAAGAATCAGTCCAGGTACCACAAATTTATTCATTGGCAAAGGTACCGTATTCAATAGTTATCTGACGGAAGAGAAAAATGTGGGGAAAAAGAAGTAGCGGAAAGCCTAATTATGCAACAATGCACAGTGGTCGACTTTTTATTTTTATTTTCACTTCTCGGGGATTTTCTTTATTTTTCCGCCACTATTTTCCAAGAACTTTGTTTGATTGTCAATGAAAAAAATAATAGTAATAAAACAAAAATGATGAAGACGATGTGACGACGTTAGCAGGAATGACAGAATCTAAAGAAATTATGTCATAAACTAGAATAGACTTTTGGAGAAAACCACCAAGAAAATGAGAAAAAGTAATACAAAATGCAAATAAGAAGAAAAAAAACTATAAAACAAAGTCGATGACTCCTAAGGGACCCCGTAAACGTGATATTTAACCAAGTCCGATAAACGAGCTGGGGAAGCGACAAGTCTCAGGTCTGTTACGATTAGCAACAGATAAACTTTTACTTGCACCTAGCTGATCAACCAGGCTTTTAGCTAGTGTGTCTTTTAGACACCGTATTTTGCAGTGGGACCGCCTAAAATTGGGAAGTTTAACATATAAGACTTAGCCTATAGAGATATAGGATTGAGACACCATGTTGTCAGGAAAAAGTGAAAAAAAAAAAATGGAATTGAGACACCCAGTTTTCAAACCTTACCTGAAAGCATGTAATCGACCAAACATATTTCATCACCAGCATGACAATCTATAGCATCAACCTGTAACCATCTCGGTCATCTATACGCGGTAAGATGGCGAAGTGTACGCAAATGTCTATAGCATTTGTATAGATTCTCGTAATTATAAATGATAAAAATATTAACTACGTACCAACTCGGGTTAAGGGTGGAAACATCATAGCGGTATGCGTTTTCCTGGATCGGTAAAAATTCCTCCTCGATCCACCCAAATAAAGGTATCCCCACACACATGACTGCACACCATGCGACGAAAGGAAACATCTTGCAAATTTCGCTGAATTCAGCTTTACCTATATCACACTTATACAATCTCCACACGTATTCTAACTATAGAGAACAGCGAGAAAACGTAGACACGAAACTGCAAACTGATTGCACGGACTGTCAACACAGTCCTAATTGTGACGTCACAGATGTCGCGATGTTACACTCGGCTACTTTCGGCAATTTCCGTTTGGTGAGATCGACGTCAAGTTTTGATACATCAGTGCAGTTTACTCATCAGCGATCATTTTTATCAAACTATAGGACTAGGACTTCATATACGTTTCCAACATAGAATTTCTATTATAAAAGAATGAAATAAAATAGGAATTCGCCATATTACTTTGTGACAAAAATGGCAAAGCCATAAGGCCATTTTCTTGGAGGTTTTCTCCATTTTTTGCCTATATTTTACAAACAGTTTCTAGTTTATGATTATTTATTTATTTATTTATTTATTTACAAGATGGCACCGCGGATAAATCTAAATGATTAGGACTGAGAAATATTCTGTCATTACTATTTAGGTTATTTATCCGCGGTGACATCTTGCAAGTGAAGAAATGCAAATACTTGTGTGTGTTCATTCCATGACGTCACAATGGCCAGTCTGTGTGTCATAAAATTACCGACGCCAAAACCGACATTCTTTGTCTCTCGAAAATAACATGGGAGTGAATGGCAACATTCGGAGCTTGAACAACAGGGGAATACATGGTGGGTTTTCTGGCATAAATGTTACCAAGTTACGGGATTCACTTTGTTTGGCATATCGGCAGAGCCCCAAAGTCAAGCAACGTTGAGCCTATTAAACTATTAGACTCATATAAGTGTAGGTCACACCGCTATTCAAAAAGGGACGGAAAAGTGCATGTGAAAATTACCGCCCAGTTAGCCTAACATCGCAAAGTGTGCAAATTATTTGAGGTCATCAGAGATGCTATTATCGGACATTTGGACAAATTTGACATAGTAAACGACTCACAGCATGGCTTCACCAGTCTTGTCTGAGTAACTTGTTGTCTTTTCTTGAATATTGTAACGCACTACCCCAGTATCACCCAGTGTAACTCACTGGTGCAAGGCTTCTCTCCGGAGGCGAAAATGAGAGTAGGGTAGAACATCACATCAGAGTTTGGTACTCTGTAAACCATGAATCGGATTCCAATGAGACAGTAATATACTAGACATGCAAAACACAAAACAGACTCAAAAGACAACGGAGATTGTAATTCAGGTGAAATATAACAAGAACAATTTTATTCATCAAGGTACAATAATTATATCATAGAAATATGTTCTGTAGAATCAGTTTACCAGCCATATGTATTCACACACAGTGATAGCATCATATCAGGCTGTGCCAAATCCGGCACCAGTTCAGTTTGTGCCAAATCCGGCACAGTGGGGAATGTTATATAGCTCCGAAATTGGTGCAGGTCACAGAAACATAGTTGCACCGGAACTGATGCAGGATACTGTATTTTTAGGCTTGCCCCGAAAATGGTGCAGGTTTCAGATTTAAGACTTGCTCCAAAATTGGTGCAGGTACTGGAAATGTGTTTGTGGGTAATTACAGTAGTCTGTATGCTTCAGATTTGTAAGAGATAATCTGCACACAACTGGAACATTTACTTCTCGTCATCCAAGCGATGTACGACTGGAATATCAACATGTTTATTGATTCGTCATGTGAGGTATGACGCAACGTCAGGGTGACCTTGACCGGACAGTGTTTTGTAAACATGAACATGTGTTGGTATTAGCTCAGTGGCCGAAAACTACAACTGTTCAGTTACAAGAATCATCGCCGGTGGTTCTGTTCATTAAATTTCATTCAATTTCCCCGAATTCGGAGTAACAAAAATGTATCGGGTGAGACTGCATTCGTGGACATCATTTCAATGAATGTGCCTCTGGAATGAGCCCAAGATTTGATTGATTGAAATTGTAGTTTAAGGGCCGCTTCCCATTCGGATTTCGCGGCCCATCAACTCAGTGTTTTATTTGAATTTCGCGGTACATTACTTTGTTTATTGAATTTCTTTTCCAGTGCTAAATGTATAAATAAATAAATAAATAAATAAATAAATAATAAATAACAATGAGAGATTAATAGGAGATATAAATAGAAGTAAATAAGAATCGCTATATGTACAAGTTCGTAAGCCTCTTTTTGGTTTTTGGTTAAGTTATACTGGTAAATATGAGTTCACTGTAATCGCGTGTATGATTCCTTTGTCTTGGTACCCCTTTGAACGCACAAAGCCGTCCAGAAAAAACTGGGAGAACCATGGGCGTAAGGACGCCCTTGCATGGGAACAGGGTTATGATCTGGCCAGCTATTTATAGTCTGCTGGCGTGACCTCTGACCGCAGAGCATCAGCCAATCAAATTCACATTCGCAGGCCAGCCTCCAGAAACGCACGTGCGAGCTTGGCAACACGTCTTTCAGCATGGCGAAGGAGAGGAAAACTTCGACGGAAAGTTATGCAACTTTCGCGCAATAAAACAACTAATTTCCGTAGAAATATGAACGATCTGTTATCAAGGCATTTTCTCCAACATCCAGAGATGATTACTGCGTAAGATTTATACAACATTGCGGGCTTCAGAGGTAATTATTCACCGTCACGTAACGAACGACTTTACAACAACAACACGTCAACAGCAGCAATCTTTGACAAAACAAATGATCAAACACTGGCCGTTTCCGATCCAAGAATAATTCAATAATAGCCAATACTGTTTATTTAATGAATGCATAAAAATATACGGGTACTGCCCGTTACAATATGTGGCAGAAGCGGTTGACGAAGGCCATCCAGTGGATATTGTGTATTTGGACTTCGCCAAGCCATTTGACAAGAAGGTACCACATAACAGGTTGATTAAGAAGCTCGAAGCTCATGGTATCAGCGGCAAGGTATCAAAATGGATACAGGCCTGGCTAAAAAATAGAGAGCAGCGTGTCATACTGAATGGAAATGCATCAAGCTGGAGTAATGTTATGAGTGGAGTTCCTAAGGGGTCTGTGTTGGGGCCCACATTGTTCTTGATATATATCAACGATATTGACGAGGATGTACACAGTAAAGTTCCCAAATTTGCGGATGACACCAAACTGTTAAATAAAGTTGGAACCCAAGAGGATGCTGAGAGACTACAAAATGACCTGGAAACATTAGTGGGTTGGTCCAACGAGTGGCTAATGTTATTTAACGTAGGTAAATGCAAAGTAATGCACGTGAGGTTCAACAATCCAAGTCATTCATACACCATGAACAATAGTAACTTGGAGACTGTGGAGTTGGAGAGAGATTTGGGGGTCATGATCCATAAGTCGCTCAAACCTAAGGCTCACATAGCTGAAAAAGTCAAAAAGGCGAATCGTGTTCTTGGAATGATCAATAGATCATTTACCTGCAAGTCCAAGGAAATTTTGTTACCCCTATACAAGTCCCTAGTACGCCCACATTTAGATTATGCTTCTCCTGCTTGGTCTCCGCACCTAAAAGGCGATATTGTCCTGCTTGAGAAAGTGCAACATCGGTTTACAAGAATGGTTCCGGGACTACGGCTTTTGAGTTACGAAGATCGTCTACTTGCTCTGCGTCTGACATCGCTGGAAACACGTCGAATTCGAGCTGACCTTTTGGAAGTATTCAAGATGTTTAAGGGATTTACTCGTGTGGACATTGCAACATTTTTCAAATTATCTACATCTGCAACTGGAGGTCACAGTTTAAAATTGTTTAAGTGCAGATCTCGGTTGGACACCAGAAAATATTTCTTCAGCCAGCGTGTTGTGGACAATATGGAACAGTTTACCGGAGCGAGCTATTAGAGCCACAACTATTGTAGCGGCCCAGGCCTTATTTAATCTTTAGGCATATATTCATGCAAACCTGTTGTGTCTTTACGCGATATTGGAGACGTTTTAGGTCGTATATTTCGTGCACCTGTCAAAAACTTGAGGATGTTGTTGTTGTTATTTGCCGACGATCTCGGAAGCTGACAAGTATATTTTGTCCCTTCTTTGGCACATTATTCTTACGTCTTAAACATCTATGTACCACTAAAACATCCCTGAAGATACTGTCCGCTCTTTATAAGATAAGAGTGCACTGTTTAGAGCTATGGATCGTCTCGTTGACGGTTGAAATCTTCCGCTTTCTGCCATGCTGTTTCCCTGTCAATCTACCTTAGGGGCGTGTTTGCGCCACTTACCGTGTTATTTGATTGGTTAACTATACGAGGTCAGAGGTCAGGTCAGAAAACTATAAATACGCGCATTTTCAGTGGACAAGAGATCTCCAACATATTCTTCGAAAGTTTGGATGTGTTTTTGGAGAGGTTTTGGCCGCAAAACTAAATTCCTAAATTTATTCTCATAATTGTTACGCCGAATATGGCACAAGGCATGATGGAGTATCCACCACTGGTGAATTACAGCTAATAATATTGTAGCATGGTGCAGTTGTCATTCACTTGTAATGGCACGGTCATGTGATCCTATTAGCATGTAAACAGGTCGGGGATTTCTGTATTGCGTCATCGCGCACATTGCTCCCGATGTCGTGAAATTATGCGACGACCCTGGGAAAGAATTGGCGTTAGTGCTTGAGAATAAATTGCTAAATTATATATGAAACTAAAGCTTGGAGTTGAATTCAGATATCTTCTCCAAATATTTTGGCAATTTATGTAGATGTTTCACCACATAGGGAATTTTTAGGGATCTACTATTTCGGAGTGTGCCAGATCTGGTGCAAACTCTGTGTAGTAAAACCTCTCCGCGAGCTGCACCGTATTCGGAGCAAGCTTGAATTCTGCAAGCTGCACCGTTTTCGGAGCAAGTCTAAATTATGCAACCTGCACCTAGTCTAGTGCTGAGATTTGCACCATTTTCGGAGCACCATATTATATAATTTTGACACTTGATAATAAGTACCATGCCAGCTCTGCTGTGCCGGATTTGGCACAAACTGAACCAATCAAACATGCAGTGCCGGATTTGGCACAAACTGAACCGGTGCCCGATTTGGCACAAACTGAACTGATTCTGACCTGATCATCTAATCACGGTGTATATGTAAACTGAACCTACAGTACATATTACCATATACTTATACCCATATACAACATTTGTACATTGATGAATAAAATTGTTCATGTTATATTTCACCTGAATCACAATCTCCGTTATCTTTGAGTCTGTTTGTGTTTTGCATGTCCAGTATATTACTGTCTCATTCGAACCCGATTCATGGTTTACAGAGTACCGAACTCTGATGTGATGTTCTACCCTGCTCTCATTTTCGCCTCCGGAGAGAAGCCTTACACCAGTGAGATACACTGGGTGACACAGGGGTAGTGCGTTACACTATCAACACTTTTAAATCGTATATAGACCACCACCTCCGCACAGTTAGGGGTCTTTAAAAGCCTTGTTTAGGCTTCCTACCCCAGAAGATTCAAGGTAAGGTAAATCATTCAAGGTAAATCAAGGTAAGAAGGGAAACTCAGTTAAGGGAAACTAAATATCCATCCATCCATCCATCCATCCATCAGGTACGATGTTGAGTCCAGTCAGTTGATCCTCCCAGGCATCTCTCATTAAACGAGAGCGAAAAACAATACTCCATCTGCTATCAACAACCCGCGCAACTGGGTACAGATTCCTATGCTACAACATCGTCTCGCACTCGTTTTTGTTTATAAATTGTATTAAGTCAAAAATTTCTGAAACTTCAGGGGTCGCGGAACGGGGGGGGGCAGGGGGTGGGGGGCTACAGCCCCCCCCCCCTCACTTTTTGAGACTGCAATGTTATAAGTCCTATCTTAGATAGCACCAGTCCAGCATTTAACATGGCCGATATAGAGTTCAGCCCCGCCCCCACTTTCAAACGTGCTCCGAGGCGCCTGAACTTCAGTATGTTTTGCGAACTAGGCATTCCCTGGCAATATCTGAAAATCAGACACTGGGAATACATACCTTCTTTGTTCATGGCAATTTATCTGTATTTACTAAAGTTATCTTATGGGAGCCATACCTCAGTTATGGTGGGGGGGGGGGACAGCCAGCCCTTGTGTCGCATGACTGCCTGTGACAATAGTTTCAGACACCAGGGCATACTTCTGCAGGTCCAATGCTACCAAGCATATTGAGACGACCAGCCTATGCTGTACAGTTTTGTTCTATTGATAGTTGTATTGAGATCGTTTTTCCAGTGCAAAAGCCTAACATGTAAATGTGTTATCGATGGCCTAATTTTCGTTTATGCCTGTTTTCTTGATGGATTGTATCAGTGTTTGGTACAGATCATTAGCATTTGCTGACAGATGATGACATAATTCTTTTATGGAGTTATAGCCATTTTTATGCATCTTTGCAGACAAGTTCTGGCCGATGTCCGCCATGTTTCATATCTAGACATATCTAGACAGATTCGTATCTTGCTAATATGAAATAGTGTGGCGAAAATTCGCCAGTAAGGTGTTTTAAAATCTGTGTTTGGATAAAGCGCCCACATTCTTGAGCCTCGACTTCAGCGCCAAAACATAAACATTAGACCGTCAGACTCACGCATACATCGTCTGTGTGATGAAATTTGGCCTGTTGAGAAATTTACCCCCACAGTCGCACCCTTGTCATTCAATCATCACTCTACTGGAAAAGTTGTCGGTGCGGAGACTCTTTTGAAAATCTGCTAACTCTGTCGGAGAAACTACGAGGTCGAGGATGGAGGTACGTGTCGTCTTGAAATTGGTATTATATTCATTTTTCAGCGATTCAAATAGCTGCATAAAACAACATTATCGATAAGGTATAGTATAGTATCTGAATCAGTGGACTGCAACTCGTGTAAGAGGAAATATCTTTGCCAGAAATTTACACACACATAGCCACGTGTTGTGCTTGGTACAGTTTTCAATACATTTTTCGTGAATAGAGAGACATTCTGAATTAACGTTTGCTTGACAACACTGAACAGCGTCGGTATCTAACTCCCGTCATTTGCGTACAACAAACTTTATGTCAAATTTATCGATAAAACTGTCAATATATTTTTTTAAAACGAAACGTCCTCTAGTGGAAAACAACACCGGACTCTGCGCGAAAAAAGTATACTATCGAAATCTCCAGCCGTGTGAGTTCTAAAGACGAAAGTTTCGATACGTCGATCTGTCATAGATGCTGGGCAAGAATAAAAAATAGATGGAGCTCTATGGACATAGTCGTAGCACTGATCTGTTGGGATATAGTTCACTTTCAATATATTAAAATATAAGGCATTAGAATTTTCAAACATTCAAGGGCAGGTTGAACCGTGAGTACACTTCAATTGTTTGCTTTTCAGAAGAGTTTCGACAAAGACGAGGAGAGCATGGGCGCGTCCTGGGGTGTAGTGCCCTGTTTACCTCGACGTCCTTGCTCTCCCGCTGGGACATCCCCGTGTTTGCTGGAGAGGAGACACAAGCACCTCCGCCACGCCCACGGCGCCATCTGGGGATTAAACAATCTCAGTAAGCTCAGATATAATATCAGGGAATATTATCTCTGAATTCAGCCCTATATAAATCCCATGCGAATCTAAAACTACATTTGTTAGCCAATCAGGTGGCTAGCTTGTTGAAATCACGCCCACAGTAATTACACACGGTAGCACGTGGACTAATATATGAACATAATCGGGAAACAGTATCCAAATATGTCATCATTTCCAGACAGCTCCGTGAAGTTCAAAGAGTTTACTCCCGCC
This sequence comes from Hanleya hanleyi, assembly GCA_036873755.1. Classification (NCBI taxonomy): domain Eukaryota; kingdom Metazoa; phylum Mollusca; class Polyplacophora; order Lepidopleurida; family Hanleyidae; genus Hanleya; species Hanleya hanleyi. The sequence continues at coordinate 8,995 of JAVTVY010049082.1, read as the reverse complement.
GAAAAGTCTGGCTTTGTTAGGGGTAGAAAATATCAAAAGATTGTGCCGCGCGAGATGTTAATGTCCGTGAAGTAAACGTCAATCATTGTCAGAGAGAAAAGTCCGAAATGGTCGTGATTGGGATCTCGCAGAATATCGGCGAACATTTTGCACGAAGTTTTCATAGCGGCACGTCTAGATGGTATTCCCCTGATTTACCATCTTGGTTTACGTAGATTGGGGATTAAACCGCTTCGGTTAAATCCCCAGAATCCATAGGTCAAATATAATTATTGTCGCCAGATAACTGATAGTCCACAAATATCGGAGGATATCCAGATTAAAGGGAATAACCCTACTTCACATTATATAAATCTATGGAATATGAGCTTTGTATTATTAGATGTCGAATTTTGTCCACAAAAACACGTTCAAGGGAGTAGAGAACGTTCATTTCCATGCGCTAATGGAGCAATAACATGGCGATTTGTCGAATTTTTCACGAGCTGAATTTCCTAAGAAAAGTGCACACATGCCTCAAAATAGACATGCAAAATAGGATAAAACAGTGCCCCCCCCCACACACACACCAGTGACCAGTCATTGTGCCCCCTCTCTTTTCAGTCCCCAAAAGAAATATATATATATAAACAAACACAGATATTGACATCAGAGTTCATAACAATCCGAGGGGATTCGCTCAGATATGGGCATATTCGGAGAGGTCATGGGTTACGATTGTGATTCGAAAATTCTAATTATAACACTGCCAGAATGGTCAGGGTTCACTCGCAATATGTCATGATAATTCGCCATAATAGTCAGCTGTTGTGAAGATCGTCGGTACCTGTTAATAGTATGATTACTTAGACTATAGTGGTTTATGAATGCGAGCAGGGTGGGGTTTTTTTTCGATAGTACTCACTGTTCCACCATGTCGGAAAAATAATTTCGGTTCAGCTCCGTTTCAGCCTTTCAGCCTGTTTCTGCGTGACAACGAATACGTCGAGCCTTTTATTCCACGCATTACAGAATGAAGGAGAACTTTTATTGTTGACGATTGTTTATGTTTGAAAATTGGACAATACAAAGCAAACTTAGCTGAATATTAATTTAAGCCAATTTTCCCATGCAGAGTTCGGTTCCCGTTTTGGTCAATATTTGTTTCCGTTGGTTAAGGCAGCGTAGAGTCCGTTGCGAAGACGGGAAATTTTAATCATCAGTTCGAATAGAAATCCATTCCAAAAAACATATATCCAATGACAGTTCAATAGCTTCCATGAAACACTATTCAATACGCCTCAAAAATGCCAGGGATGCATACATTCCAATGAAAATATCTTTGTCTTAAATGCAGATTTATCGCAACAACAACGACTTGACGATATCAGTAGGAAATTTCTGCGCAGTGTACAGACCTTATTTGACAATGCATCCTCTATATTCAAAATGAGATTGGTAAATAATCTAACTGAATGTTTGATAGACTTCCAGTACCAACCTTCCCTTCCTTAAATTTAACTCAGTTGGCCCGTGAAGACAGACGGTGCCACTTGGAGAAAGTATCACCGCCGCATCGACATCGTGTTTTCTCCCCCAGAGTTAGTTTTATCTCCCGAAGAGTCCCAGCACCGACTACTTTTCCAGTAGAGTGATGATAGAATAACAAGGGTGAGTCGAAAATCCGTGAGTTTCATCTCTTTCACGTAATTTCATGCAAATTCCTACTTATCTATGTTTGCACAATAGATTCAAGTTTATTATGGCGAAGTGTCAGCTCATAATACATAGTATTCTAGACGCTATAGATTTTAGAAGTTTATCAAAATTCTTGACAACCTGATTTGCCGCCAGTTTTTACTGCATGCATGTGTTGTTGTTGTCAAGTTATAGATTTCGATCAGAAACTATGTTTGTCGAACGAGTAAGCGTCTGAGACATCATAACTTGGAAATTGATAGTATTACGCTTACCATGCGGTTGTGAATCGTTCAGATAGCATCTCCGTTCTTCTGTTTTATCGCACGGAACACCGGTATGTTTTCGTAGCGAACACGCTGTTAGAGATTAGAGCGGGAACTTGGCGGGGAAGTCTGACACTGTTTCCCGACCTCGGTTCATAAATTAGCGATGGACGAAGTTGTATTTAAACACACAATACAAACTCCAGATCTTTGGGCATATTTCTCATATAAGTTCAGTTAGAAACATGAAATAATTATTTAGTTATAAAATTGTATGGGGTATGGAAATATTTCCCCATTTCGTATTTCTCAGCCATTCTGTGTACAATTGTGATTGACAGTAGCCAAAACTTCGGCTCTCGGCCAATCAGATCGTCTCATTTCGTGTAGTATTTTAGGCTCCGCCTGCTTTGTCAGAAATCTATAAATACAGCCGTTTTCGCACAGTACACTCGGTGATGCTCTCAGAGCCGGACATGCAAGTTCTCTCCGACAGCTAAAATAAAACCGTAGTTGCTATCGTAAAAACAACCAAGTTGAAGGATAGATGATTATAGTATTCAACCTAAATAAATAGTTTGATTTTCCGCTAAATTAGCGCTGCAAAAAGTGCTGTACACCATACAGAAATCCTGTTCTGCTTAACATGGCAATTCCCATTTGCTGAGCTTAACCTGGGAAATCCCATTTGCTCTGCTGAGCAAGGTTATTCTAATGCACTCTGCTGAGAGCGGCAGGAAGCCATACGGCGACAGTTGAGCTGAACTTCTAAGGATAACTTCATTCAGCAAAAGTCATAAACAGTGAATAATCATTATAGTTAGTTCTAGTAAGTAATGAAAATAAACAGTTTTGGCACGCAAAGCGGTTATAGCAGAATTTAAGCCAGCACAACCATTCCTGCACAAAGCAAAGGTTTCTATTCGCGCATTGTGTGGATGCTGCATATTAATTAACCTGCGGATTTCGAGAAATTTGATGCACAACCATTTCGGGCAATAACCTAAATTCAACCAACCAAACTGGCACAACAGCGGAGAAGATATATATATACATAGGGAATAGCCTAGGGGCATTTATTACAAACTGATATTCAAGCGAAAGTTGTACATATTGAATAAACTGTTATACTGTTATTTGTTGAACTTGAAACCATTGTTGACGTTTTTATTGGTACATGTATTGGACTATAGTCTGTTGCAAATATAACAGTAACTGGACTAGCAGATTTCGCACAAGCAAATTTGTACAACTTTGACTGGATGAAAAAACGGTACTAAATTCTATATCAGAGAAGTTGAAAGCTGTATTAGCAACTAACTAGAACAACCTGACAACTGATAGTTAAGGTATTTGACGACACGACGAAAACGTACCCCCTTGGTAGCGGCACCCCCGAAGGGAGATTGGTTATAATTGTGTTCAAGTCTATAGAAGCAGATGTTCAATAAGGTTTCATACTAAAGAAACGAGGTTGTACATAATAGAAACCAGTGTAGAACAGTTCTCGCTCGAGTCTCACATAAGGAACGAGAGTTCATCAGGTCGTATCACCCTTAGTGGTACTGGTGGCAGCATACCTGGACATTGAAAAATAAGTTTCCATACTAACTCATTTAGTATAGGAAATTTCCGCTACAATAGGCAAAGCCTAGAAACGAACGAAATATACTTCTTTTGTTCGCTTCTGACTTTGCCTTTTTCGTATCATTTTTTTTTTGTCTTCTTTTTCGCCAACCATATAGATCTATATAGTCACTGTTATATTACGAAAGTTTAGAAGGGACATTGAAACATAGTGCGAGTACTTTTCATTTTCCTGGTAGTTTGTGGCTTGGTGATTTCTGATGAAATACTGGCAACCCAAAAGTTCCCGAATTGCTGTGGTTGTAGATGATGCGTTGAATATTCGATCAATCGGGAGAGGTATTGTTCTTTATCTGCCAGAGCAGACTGCCTACACTGTTATAAATCACACCGTAAATTCACGGTTAAATGTACTGGCAGAAAAGGTGCATTCAACTGTGAAATTACGTTGCACCGTATTTTACAATTACCGCTTTTTAACAGGCTTTTAACTGTAAAATGTTGCACCGTATTTTATAATCACCGTTTATTGACAGGCATTCAACTGTAATTTTAGGTTGCATTTTACCGTTATGATCGCTATATATAGTTTCTTGAATACTGACTCAGCTGGGAATTGAAAGTCTTTATGACTAGTAGTATTATTGTAGGAAGATACTTTCCTAAATTACATTTATTATCCAGCCCACTAACAATATTTAACGCGCCCTTCCTAGAGTATATTTTCTGAGATTCTTGAGGCATTGTCAAAATATTCTTTCATCTTCCGGACCAATGTACGGCAGTCTTATCCATATTTTGGGCTTATTGTCATCATTCTTAGAACTGGTAGCTAACAATGATGACAATATGTCCAACATTAAACCAAGAATTGAAAGGATTTACAATTATTTAGGTAATACCATTTATAGATCAACCAGTTGTTTCATAATTGTGTCGCGTATAAGCTGAGCTATGTATATGTTAACGGTGTAAGGGAGGTAACTCTCGGTGACATGTTAATGTTGATGGAGTAGAGCTCTCTTGTGTTGAAGTGAGAGAAGGGATTGGTGTGTGTACAAATACGTAAATCTAATCAGATTCCAATAAACTTTGTATGGCCGAACCAAGAACAAACAATGATATACATATGCAAATATAAAGGTCTTGCTTCGAATAATCGCAAAGTTATCGATTGTCACATCAAAGTGACATTTCCCTTAATATATGGACCCATGAGCAGTCAAACACTTATTCAAATATTTCACACCAAAAGATTATTTAATAATTTATTTTCTGGATTTTTAATTTGTACACTTACAGACTTCAACTACAGTCCCCCGAATTGTATTTGTACACGCATGAGATAGCGATTATTAACACAAATTCGACCCCCCCCCCATTGTAGATGGGAAATAAAAGCAAAATTTTACCGCTAAATTTTATCATATCTTCAGTTAGAATCCGATGAACGCCCTTTGATGCAGTTATTTGACAAACCGGACCAGTGTTACTTTGCAATGATTACAGTTTGTGAATATATTGATCTAATTTAATGTGTGAGCTTACTGACCAGAACGATCGCTGATGTGGGGGGTGGAGTCAATAAACGGAATGCGCAAATAAACGTTTCCACAGCACAGAATATATCAACGAATAGCTTGAAAATAACTGTACTGACACAATAACTCAATTCCTTTATAGAAGTCAGACAATATTAAAATTGGGCTGCAAACACAGAAATGCCAGCTCGGGCGCCCGCAATAGACGAAAAATGTATACGTTTAGGCTTGATAACATTCTATCCGACCTGAACAAGCAAAAAATTGGCTGAAAATAGGCATTTATATCTGATTCTGTACCTCTCCGGAGGAAAAAGGCACTTAAGCATGTGACAATGAAGAAAGACCTATTTTCGTTTTTCTCCTACAAATACGTAAATCTAATCAGATTTCAATGAACTTTGTATGGCCGAACCAATAACAAACAATGATATACATATGCAAATATAAAGGTCTTGCTTCGAATAATCGCAAAGTTATCGATTGTCACATGAAAGTGACATTTCCCTTAATATATGGACCCATGAGTAGTCAAACACTTATTCAAATATTTCACCCCAAAAGATTATTTAATAATTTATCTTCTGGATTTTTAATTTGTACACTTACAGACTTCAACTACAGTCCCCCGAATTGTATCTGTACACGCATGAGATAACGATTATTAACACAAATTCGACCCCCCCCCATTGTAGATGGGAAATAAAAGCAAAATTTTACCGCTAAATTTTATCATATCTTCAGTTAGAATCCGATGAACGCCCTTTCATGCAGTTATTTGACAAACCGGACCAGTGTTACTTTGCAATGATTAAAGTTTGTGAATATATTGACCTAATTTAATGTGTGAGCTTACTGACCAGAACGATCGCTGATGTGGGGGGTGGAGTCAATAAACGGAATGCGCAAATAAACGTTTCCACAGCACAGAATATATCAACGAATGGCTTGAAAATAACTGTACTGACACAATAAATCAATTCCTTTATAGAAGTCAGACAATATTAAAATTGGGCTGCAAACACAGAAATGCCAGCTCGGGCGCCCGCAATAGACGAAAAATGTATACGTTTAGGCTTGATAACATTCTATCCGACCTGAACAAGCAAACAATTGGCTGAAAATAGGCATTTATATCTGATTCTGTACGTCTCTGGAGGAAAAAGGCACTTAAGCATGTGACAATGAAGAAAGACCGATTTTCGTTTTTCTCCTACAGGTCACAAACCACTAAATATTCGCCTTACTTAATATGTAGTAAATTGGTCGAGCACATCTTGAGAAAACTATATTCCCTAACATTCGCCGCCACAAATGACCCACCACACCAGGTAGCCTGGCCTTTCCGCTCAAACATATGGAAAATTCAGCATACATTCCCCATCATTTTTTCGAGCTGAGACCGCCAGAAATAGGGTCATCCAGCCCGACACCATTACGGCAAATTTCGGAGGTGCCAATCAAACTGGCCCAGATTTGTTTTCCGATTAAAATTTGAAAAGGTTGTTTTGATATATTTTAGAGCCAAATATTATAGAAACATTTTAAAATACGTCACAGACCATTTCTGGCCCAGTCAGGTATAATGGCCAATCAATGTTCGCCGGAAGTCAAGTCGTGATAATAATCTTGGACCCACTTTCTGCAATGGAGGTTTGTGACCTACAAATAAGTAAATCTATTCAGATTCCAATAAACTTTGTGTGGCCGAACCAATAACAAACAATGATATACATATGCAAATATAAAGGTCTTGCTTCGAATAATCGCACATTTATCGATTGTCACATCAAAGTGACATTTCCCTTAATATATGGACCCATGAGTAGTCAAACACTTATTCAAATATTTCACCCCAAAAGATTATTTAATAATTTATTTTCTGGATTTTTAATTTGTACACTTACAGACTTCAACTACAGTCCCCCGAATTGTATTTGTACACGCATGAGATAACGATTATTAACACAAATTCGACCCCCCCCCATTGTAGATGGGAAATAAAAGCAAAATTTTACCGCTAAATTTTATCATATCTTCAGTTAGAATCCGATGAACGCACTTTCATGCAGTTATTTGACAAACCGGACCAGTGTTACTTTGCAATGATTAAAGTTTGTGAATATATTGACCTAATTTAATGTGTGAGCTTACTGACCAGAACGATCGCTGATGTGGGGGGTGGAGTCAATAAACGGAATGCGCAAATAAACGTTTCCACAGCACAGAATATATCAACGAATGGCTTGAAAATAACTGTACTGACACAATAACTCAATTCCTTTATAGAAGTCAGACAATATTCAAATTGGGCTGCAAACACAGAAATGCCAGCTCGGGCGCTCGCAATAGACGAAAAATGTATACGTTTAGGCTTGATAACATTCTATCCGACCTGAACAAGCAAAAAATTGGCTGAAAATAGGCATTTATATCTGATTCTGTACCTCTCTAGAGGAAAAAGGCACTTACGCATGTGACAATGAAGAAAGACCGAATTTTGTTTTTCTCCTACAAATAAGTAAATCTAATCAGATTCCAATAAACTTTGTATGGCCGAACCAATAACAAACAATGATATACATATGCAAATATAAAGGTCTTGCTTTGAATAATCGCAAAGTTATCGATTGTCACATCAAAGTGACATTTCCCTTAATATAAGGACCCATGAGTAGTCAAACACTTATTCAAATATTTTACCCCAAAAGATTATTTAATAATTTATTTTCTGGATTTTTAATTTGTATACTTACAGACGTTAACTACAGTTCCTCGAATTGTATCTGTACACGCTTGAGATAACAATTATTAACACAAATTCAAACCCCCCTCCCCCATTGTAGAGGGGAAATAAAAGCAAAATTTTACCGCTAATTTGTATCATATCTCCCGTTAGAATCCGATGAACGCCCTTTCATGCAGTTATTTGACAAACCGGACCAGTGTTACTTTGCAATGATTAAAGTTTGTGAATATATTGACCTAATTTAATGTGTGAGCTTACTGACCAGAACTATCGCTGATGTGGGGGGGTGGAGTCAATAAACGGAATGCACAAATAAACGTTTCCACAGCACAGAATATATCAACGAATGGCTTGAAAATAACTGTACTGACACAATAACTCAATTCCTTTATAGAAGCCGACAATATTAAAATTGGGCTGCAAACACAGAAATGCCAGCTCGGGCGCCCGCAATAGACGAAAATGGCTGCTTAGGCTTGATAACATTCTCATCCACCTGAACAAGAAAAAATTGGCTGAAGTAGGCATTTATATCTGATTCTGTACCTCTCTGGAGGAAAAAGGCACTTAAGCATGTGACAATGAAGAAAGACCGATTTTCGTTTTTACCTGCGGCACGCAGGTCTACGGGAGGCTCGCGTTGTTGTTCTTGTTCTTGTTGTTGTTCTTCTTCTTCTTGTGATTTTTTGAAATACGCATGCGCTAAGAGAGTGTGATCTCTGCCACACTTTACTTTTCAACCTCCGATCTCACATGCCTGTCTTCAGGCACGTTTGAATTCATTTACAACTATATTCGGTGGAATGAATTATTGCTTCGTTGATTTCCTTCCAGACTTCAATTCTCTTACGTCAAGACACAGGAAAATTCAGTCGCTTAAAAGCTGTCGATCGACACATCTTTCATTGTGGTTACTGTATCGGATCGAAGCGTCAAAATCTCGATTTTTGTCTTTTTGTCTTATACCAGAGTACACAGTCAAACCTACAAGTTGAGGGGAATAAGAAATTATGAAAATTAATGCATTGCAGTAAAAAATACATGACTTTTTAAAACTTAAGCCATTCGTGGGGCAGTAGGCTGATTGTTTTTTTTACCGTTTTCTCCGTTTAGTTTTTCGCCAAAAAGTGTTTTTTTTTTCAGTTCTAATTTCTCTCTTGTTAGTTGATGTACAA
>JAVTVY010049081.1:0-24297 GCA_036873755.1 Hanleya hanleyi | reverse complement strand
GCAATATCTGAAGAGGTTCCATCAGTTCTGGTGGTGAAGCACCGCGCCCCAACCTTGGCTGCCGCCGTGATGGCTAATGGTTGGACAGATTCTCGCCGTCCGGAACAGTGTGCTCACGTGAATTGGACCTACATTTATTCAATTAAATACATTTGTGCCGACAATGAAAATATTCAATTTCATTTTTTTTTTTGCAAATGTATGGGCTGGAGCGATCAATCCAATAAAATGACTTTTAATCTGGTTCCTGGTTGCCTAGTGTAAAAAAATAATTTTCAGAAGAGCCTGAAATTTAGCTTTTGACACGCTTTCAGTGCATCCGCCCCAGGTCAAAACCCCCTCGCCTTCAAATATTGGAACATGCGATATTTGAGCATAAGAATATATCCTCTTATACAGCATTTTTCGAGTTGGTTGAGAACGAGTGTGTCGACAGTAGTGACCGATAGGGTATAGGACTCGCCACTCGTGAAGGAAGAAATGACGCCAAGTCCAGGTCAAAGGTGATAGGTTGAAGGTCGAACGTTTGGCGTTGAAATTGAGCGATTCGGGGACACGGATTGTTTGAAACCGCGTCGAATGAGAGCTTAGGGGTCCAAATTGGATTTGGCGACTATTTATTACCTGTATATGGTAGGATTCTGCTGGTGGACTTAGTCTCCGAGGCCCGCCCTCTGTAATGTCACTCGACAAATATATGTAAGTTTATACGATGTCGGACATTACAGGTTAGTTTTTCTGGGTTTCTTGCATAGGTTACCCCATGTTAAGGCGTTTACTCCATGAGACGTCCATGATGCCCATACATTAACATCAGATTAGTTGTTTGAGCTGATCTATCATCACAGCTCCCGAGCTAGCGTATCTAATTCCGCTTAAGCCGGTGCTATGGGCCGTGTGGATACTTCATAGTCTCCACATGAACGGCTGCAATAAAAGTGTGGCTGAGATACTAAGGCTACGTCCGAGAATCCACCGTATTCTCGGGTCTGGATGTTAGATGTCGACGAACACTTAACAGTGGAGTCATATGGCTGCTTTTTAGTCGCCAGACGTCGTCAATTCTTCCCACCTCTTGCATATCGCTCCAATTTGCAACGGTGGGTGAAACTTTAGAGAACTCGCTACAGTTGGAGAAAAGAATACGAAAAATTTAGAAAACAAAACGGTGTTTCGACAGAACCGGCATTTACGCGCTTCCGTAGCTTTTCACTTGTCCGGCTTGTTACGCGTGTATTGACTATACAGTGTTCTATCTCTCTGGCAGGATAAGTACTCTGTCGATATGGTATGGAAAGGGTTACACGAATTTTCAACCACAGCAATCGATAACTTTAAGAATATGTAAAATTAAATTTAAAAGATATTTTGATAACTCATGCGAATTTGCCATGTGCCGGATTCCGCAGTATTGAAGTTTACTGCATAGAGATAAGAATGTGCTCATGCGATACCTTCGCACGGTCGGATGTCTTGACAGAAATGAATCCCACAAAAAGAAAGCTGTGTCACACTATGCGAGTCCGTGATGATAATGATTCAGAGACCGCTGAGCCATAATATACTTTAATTCTGAACACTGCGTTATTCTCTTGTCACAAGGCATCGCATCAAATCAGTGCCCTTTAAAGCTGACATGACCTTATTTAATGCACGAATGGTAGCGAAAAAAAATATTCACAGATTTTAGTTCCAGTTGAATAATACCTGGCGGAACTAATCCAAGTGCCGAGTTCACGCTGCTATTCTGCCAACTCCTCAGCCGAGTACATTTGCCTCCACCGCATATATAAAGCCTGAATCGACTGGGGACCTTGTCAGTCTGAAAAGGCTCTCGGACAGTCCACATCATATTTATGCTGTTGTTGTTGTCACCAGCACATATTCGGACTGTGAGCATCATATGCTATAACACATTAACTCCCACACAATATAAAGATATCTTTGAAAAACTGGGTAATATAATTAGGGATATGACTATTCAGACACGATTCAGACATACCGGTGGGTTTTCCTCGAAACATGCATCACCTGTCTATAGTAGGCTCCATGCTCAAAACAAAGACACTTGTTTATCCCGTCTCCAGCATGGTTTGTCAATTTACCTCCCTCACCAAAAACACGAAGGGGCAACTGTTCATTCTAATTAATGATTATCAGTTGAGGCTCGATATGATGCACTTCGATTGCGCTGTGAATTCAACTTTCTGACACCGACTTCAAAATTACTGTAATTCGGAAATTTCTTTCCAAAGTAAGAATTGTTATATTTTATGTCTACTAATCAGGCCTGCCCGCACTCAATTGCAAATTCCTAAAGACGGAGGTAAAAAGTGAAAGGGACTTTGGTTCTGATTGTCACCCCGTCCATTTTTAGCTCATCCATCAGTAGTATAGAAATGTGAAATTTCTTAGCATTCTTGGTTGGGAAATCGGGGTGGATGAATGAAGCGAAAATGACCCTTGACCTTTGACCGTCAGTCATTTCTGATCACCTGACTGGCGGGTGGATGCAAAACAGAGGCTTAAAAAAACAGCCGGACATCAAAAAAGTTCGGAAAAATGGACCGTACACCCAGGCAAATTGGCCTATATGCACAATATTGGGTCCACTTTGGTCGTGTAGGATCTCGAATTGAACGCTTGTCGATGGCATTTCGGGTAACCCTGCACAACCCATGTGGACCCAAGATGGTTTATCTAGACCCATTTGATTAGATGTAAAGTCCGTTTTTCCGGATATTCGCTGAGATATGCGGCCATTTCCGAAGTCTTACTTTTCACGTGACTGGAAGTGACCTATTCAAGTGGTCATAGTGACTCAAGGTCAAGGATTAGAGGTCAGGCACGCCAGATTTCCCAAAAACGAATGCTAAAAGATTTCACCTGGCTATACAACTGGTGGATAGGTCAAAATACTGGACGGGCTGACAATCGCAATTAGGGCTCTCAATTGTAACTCCGTATTTTGGAATTTGCCATTCCGGTTTGCACAAATAGTCTCCAACAGCAACAGCAACTCTCACATTGTCCCCTTGGCACAGTAAACGGTCAACATGGGTTGGCCTGTAGCAGTATCGTCATATCGGGTATCGAAATAGAGATCGCATGTGGAGTGCATCGTGTAGAGCCTCAAGAATTATCAAATAAAGAACAGTCACTTCGTGCGCCCTCTTCGTCGAGTGAGGTAAATTGAAATACAATGCTGTAGAAACTGGTGACGGGACCAACAGGTTTCATTGTGGTGAGGAAATACTGAAAGGTATGTCTAAATCGTGTTTGAGTTGTCAGATCCTTCCGATTTTATTACCCATTTTTTTTTTCAGATATATTTATACTGTTTGCGAATGAATGTGATATGATGCTCACAGAGCTCGAATTTTGGCTGTGCACAGTAGGAGTGTCAGTTCAGACTGGCGAGGTCCCCAGTCGATTCAGGCTTTATATATGCGGTGGAGGCAAATGTACTCGGATGAGAAGCTGGCAGAATAGCGGCGTGAACTCGGCACTCGGATTAATTCCGCCGGGTATTATTCAACTGGAACTAAAATCTGTGAATATTTTTTTTCGCTACCATTCGTGCATTAAATGAGGTCATGTCAGCTTTAAGGATACCAATTATGTGCTATTTTGAAGGTTTCGTGATCGCTCTCTAAAAATTATAGAACTTCAAACATAAAAGGTTCGATCATTCGGCCAATAGTAAACGGGGTGTATGGACATTTCACCCAGTGAACATTTTCTCCAGTGGGCATTCCCCCCAGTGGACATTTCCTCCCACCCTATATTTTTAGGTTATTTTGAACATAGTTTTTAAATAATTTGGCAATAACACAATTTTTTTTAAAAACTTTTATGGTCTATATATATAAGGATATAAGGATTTCCACACATGTTTTACGATAAATGAGTCACATAGAGATAAGATATTATACATATACACGGTATATATCAGTATTATACAGTCTTATAGCACATTTTAAAACAATATAAAAGATCTATACATGGTATATAGCATAACATTAACTGGTCGTAGCTCGGTGTCACGAAGCCATTTGATGAGAATAAAATTGAACTAAAGCGAAAACTGCGGTAAAAAATAGAACAAAATTGTGTTTAAATAAATGTTTTATTTTACCACTATGTGATATGTTGTCTTAAAAAGTTAAAATATATACTATGTATATGAATATTATATTTTATCACTCTGTGATCCATTATATTGTTTTAAAATGTGCTATATAATGTGCTTTCTCGTAAAACTTATTGTAAAAATATGTGCTACATGATTATTGTTTTAAAATGTGCTATAACACTGTATAATACTGCTATATACTGTGTATATGTATAATATCTTATCACTATTTGACTCCTATCAAAAAACGGAAAACATGTGTGGAAATCCTTATATCCTTTTTATAGAAATAAAAATTAAAATTGTTTTTGCCAAATTATTTAAAAACTATTCAAAATAACTTAAAAATATAGGGTGGGGGAAATGACCACTGGGGGAAATGCCCACTGGGGGAAATGACCACTGGGGGAAATGACCACGGGGGGAAATGTCCACTGGGGGAAATGCCCTGGATCCAGTGAACGGGGTATTCGCAAACCGCATGTGTAGGAATTGTAACGTCAGGCTATATCGGTGCAAGTGTGACCTGTTGGCATCAGTACACAATTAATCACTTCCGGGTCGGTGCCCACGATCTACATTGTTTAGAAATTTGAGAGCAGATCTTTATGGATTTTATGAGCTGCGATCTTTCAGCATTTCTGATACATTTGATATTTCAACAAACTGTACTTCCTGGTGTTGATTTGGGCCACTTTGAGAAAAGCATGGTGGATGAAGACATGATCAGTGAAGGGTGAGAAGGCTCCCTGTTTACAAATCGAATGACATTCTGTAGCACCAATCAGCTGTCAGTGGCGGTAATTTGAAATTTCCATGGTCAACCTCGATCAAGACTTCCACTGGTAATGTCCCACAAGGTAAATATTGACATGCCAGGTGGATTTATGCATTGTGAATTTTCTGGATTTTTGCCGATTTTTAACGCTAATACATAACAAGTAACAGAATTAATTGTGTACTGATGCCTGTCACACGACATTTTCACATTTGACCAGAGAACTTTAAATCGTCACTGTGGCTACAGTTTTTACTGGATCAGCCCAATTTTTTCCATGATGACTCCAGAACTAAGTTCAAATATTAGGGTTGTTTCAAATTTATGTTATTAAATTATTAATAAAATAAAATAAAAATTTTAATTAATTTTAATAATTTTTTTAATTATTAAAATTATTTTTTTTCTTGCTAAATGTGGTTGAAATAAATATCATACTGATAATGCTGGGTAACATCTCTTGTATTGTTATGCCATTTCTGCGACAAAATTGAGACCTTTTGGAGCAAATATAGGCAAAAAATGACTGATTTGTCAGTACTAGGGCCAAATAGTCAATGCCAAATATGACGAGGTTCATTTAACACAGCTGGTAATTATGAGCAAATTAACTTTCAAGATACAATAAAATGTAAATGGAAGAAAGGAAATTCACATAGATACAATTACATGCTTTTTTTCAAAATCGCGACCTCAGTTCAAATCTTCAATGCTTCAAATCATTTATGCATTAATTCACTTTATATCAGTCTAAAACCACATGAAATTAATACTAATTATATCACCTGTAAAAACTCAGATGTTTGTTCCACACACAAAGAATTTCCAAAATGCCTTTTGCATTTGTAACTTTAATGAGACAAATAAAATCTGATTAACTGAGTCAACAGTTAATCTGACTGTTGAGGGTTTCTCATTGTTGTGTGTTTATTGTCAGTCACATTTGCATCATAGCAAATACTTTCTCTTCATTCCATTTCCACTATCTCCAGGACTATAAGTATGTAATTCTCTTTCATATTCATATCAGAGATCTTGTAGGTAGCAAGAAACATGGATTACAGGCATCAAATATTAGCAAGCCCCATACAACCCTCTCCCCCCCTCCCCCACACACACACATCAACTCTGGGAATTTTGCACAGTGTGACTCAGAGGTATGCCTCCAACTCTGTTGGAAGATAGGCCTTTCTCACTGTAAGTTGCCACTTTAATCTTTCACCAAACAGTTAACAGTTTAAGTTAGGCAACTTCCAGCTGTCCTCATCTTTCATGGTTGTTAATGTAGCAGAGATCAGCAAATGACCATCAGATATGTTGTCATTGAATTTTATTCCTTTTTTTCTTCTATGTTGTGTTTTGACAAGTGTTGCCTGTTTGCAGACATTGCATTCATGGACTTGAAATCTGACACAGAATATATTCCTCAATGTTATTTAGGAGTTTTCTCAGTAATAATAACTGTTTACAAGTAATATGTGCATCTTTCTAATTACTGCCAGCAAAATCTTGATGAGATGTAGATCCATCCAATTGAATTGACATATATTCTCTATATGGGAGTTGTGTATACCATAAACACCTCTGTGTTATATTTTGGTATGTGTTGTGTACACATTTGTGTATCTTGCTGTCACTTATTACAGGATTAAACATGTCTTTGATCTTTGTATCAACATCAAATTTAAATCCCATTTGATAGATTACTGGGATGACCCACTGATTACATGGAGAAGTTAACCACTGCCATGAAGGAAATTTTTATCAAATGTAGCCTAAATGAGCAGGTTGAAAACAAATTATGTTTTGACACATTTTGAATTTAAGTTTTCTTTATTTTTAAACTTTAATTTGAATAATTTCATAAAAATGAATTAAAATAATAAAAAAATAATTAAAAATAGTGTTTAACATATCTAGTTAATGCTTTATACTTCTTTTTATAGGCAGAAGGATTGTCGACTTGGTGCTTTTTACCAGATGGAAAAATATGTACAGGTTAGTGAGATATTGTACTTTTTACTTGTACCTCAGTCTTAAGTCATATGGGGCAAACTGAGGGGAAATTATAAAGGGGGTACCCTTGGTATATAGGCTGTAAAATCTCTATCTGTGCATAGTTTTATCTGTGCCTTCTCAAGAATGTTTGGGGATGGGTATGGTTTGTTCAGATGAGAGCATTCCTTATTTTAACAATGGTTCCATTCCTGACAGGCATCAGTACACAATTAATCACTTCCGGGTCGGTGCCCACGATCTACATTGTTTAGAAATTTGAGAGCAGATCTTTATGGATTTTATGAGCTGCGATTTTTCAGCATTTCTGATACATTTGATATTTCAACTTGCAGATGAGTCTTCAAACTGTACTTCCTGGTGTTGATTTGGGCCACTTTGAAAAAAGCATGGTGGATGAAGACATGATCAGTGAAGGGTGAGAAGGCTCCCTGTTTACAAATCGAATGACATTCTGTAGCACCAATCAGCTGTCAGTGGCGGTAATTTGAAATTTCCATGGTCAACATCTGTCAAGACTTCCACTGGTAATGTCCCACAAGGTAAATATTGACATGCCAGGTGGATTTATGCATTGTGAATTTTCTGGATTTTTGCCGATTTTTAACGCTAATACATAAGTAACAGAATTAATTGTGTACTGATGCCTGTTACACTTCTGGTATTTGTTTTCACCTAATGCGTGCGAGCGGCAGGGGGATGGTTTCACGGTGTAGGGGAGACTACTTTGCACTGTTCGTGTGTGTAGCTCTTCTGCACGGGAGATAGAAATCGGTTCGCTGTCGCAGTTCTGTGTTGGTGAATAAACCTGTAAACTGAAAGTCGTCTCCTCGTTTTTCAGGTGAAGTATTGTTTTCATCTTACTGTAACGATTAGAAATGTACGGTGGTGTGACATAAGCCACTTTGTCATTTTGACGTACATTATATAACTGTACTATTCCTTGATCCTTGATCCAAGTGCCGATGGCACGCGAAACTCTAATATAACTACGAAACACTCTTGTACTACACACACTAGTAAGTCCACAATGTACTATTGTAAATAGATGGGTTTGGATCGGATCACAGGCTTTCTCTCTCAGGAGGCTCCTCTATCGCGAAGCGTCCAGTGGAGTGGAGGAAGCGGCACACAATATGAGTAATCTTCTCTCGGCTACATGTGGTATTGAGTTTGTCGACTGGGTCAGAGCCTAGAAGTAGTGAGCACGTCATGGTCGCGTGACCGGTTGCTGTAAAAATCCTCACTCTCATTTTCTCTCTTTCTGTTTCATAGATGGGGCAATGGAGTAGGATGTGCTCAGATGTTTCATCTCTCCCACAGCTGCATTGAGGCGATATGTCTTTGTCGAATTTGGATTTATAGCTGCTGAGACTGGAGTAGCCTGTACGTAACTGGGTCAGGAGAACATGCCATTCACGTGTCGGAACCTCGAAGTCCCGCTTCAACGTCACTGTCGGGTTTAGGAGGTGGAGATGTCTTCCACAGTCTGTGTGATCCCATCTCCTTTGCCACTTGTTTGTTGAGCGGGCACGACCGGCTTGTCTTGACTCCTGAGCAGTGGCGACAGTGTTGGCATTGGGGAGATGTTTGGCGATCATAGCAGCCTGCTTGGCCAGTTTGTCAGCCTCCTCGTTACCATCAATGTCGGCATGTCCTGGTGCCCAGATGAAGTCTATCTTCATCCCCATTCTCCGTAAAATTTGCAGGGTTGTAAAGATCTCCTGGATGATGGCAAAGTGACTATGATATTCCCACTTTAGAGTTAGAATGCCTAGAGCACACTGGCTATCTGATATGATGGACACCTCAGACGATTCCGGGACGGTGATATTCACATGAGCCAGGACATATTCCAGGACTTGCTGGATTGCATCTAATTCCGCTAGAAGGATCGAGCCCCTGGGTGCCACAGGGTGGATGATTTTTACCTCTTGTCTGGAAGTTGGCAGGAGGATTAGTGCTCCGGCTCCACACGGTCCTGGGTTCTTGAGGCACGAGCCATCGGTGAATGCCAATACTGAGTTTGTTGGAATCTTTTGCAGCTGTTCTTCTATGAAAGCTCGTGCTCGTGTTCCCTGTTCTTTTGTTCTGGTATTTGATGATCCAAAAGCATACCAGTGGTCATGTTTTTTCCCCGAAGGTGCCAGGTAAGTGTACTGGAGGGGGCAAGTGACCTCAACAGCCTTGATGTTTACCCCGGTCTTCTGTTGGACATCTCCCACCAATATTTCCATGTTTCCGAAAGGAGAGATATATCGCTCTGCTGGTGTTGTTTGCTACTGTGTCCAGAGCTGTCGTAGGGGTTCTTCGTCTTCCATGGATAGTATTTTGTGGCACATTCTGACCGCTGCATCATCCTATCTAAGGTCAAGAGGGAGGATGCCTGCTTCTACTTCTGCCGCTTCTCTGCTTGTTGTAGCTGGTAATCCAAGACAGAGTGCCAGTCCTTTTCGTTGGAAACCACATAGTTTGGCTTTGAAGGAATCTCTCATGATGGACCATACTGGGGAGGCATATTCCAGGTGGGATCTTACTAGACTTATGTACAGCTGAATGAAGAGATTTGTGGGTATCGACTGGAGTGACTTCAGGTATCTTAAGATGTGTAAGGATCGGTTTGCTATCCTGCCAATTGTGGCGGTGTTTTTTTTGAACGTCAATTGCTGGTCCAGGTGTACTCCAAGCAGTTTTGGCGATGTTGTTTTGCTTAGAGGGTTACCTTCTGCCAGGACCACAGTATTTTCAATCTCCATCGGGGCGTCATTGATTCCTCTCCAGAGTACACAGAGCTCAGTTTTCGGGATGCTGATATTTAGTCCTATATGAACATTTTGATGAATCTTGTTGTAAATTGAGTAACCACAGGCGAAAGCACATGTCAGTCTGTCGGGTCACTCAGTACACTGTTGTATCTAGCATGTTCTGATTGTGTACAACGTGAAATAAGTGTTTATGCTAGGATTAGTGAGGCAATTATTTAGAATAAGCCTTTTAATATAAAGTAGAACATAATTAGCTATAAAACGTGTAGCGCACGTTTAGTATTTGTGTCGTTTATGCAGCAAGGCTGTTAAGGGGGAGATAACTGGTTGCATTATGAAATGTAGGAACCTCGGGAAGAGTATTGCCCCCTGAATTAAGGCTTCACTTTTGAATTGATCACAGCCCAGATATGTAAACTGATTGGATTAACTGATAATTTGACAATAAATCACCAATGTATAATAGTGATAAAATAGGAAAAGAATGAATTCAAATTTACTGTTAATCTAAGTGAGAGGAATTATGATTTTATTAGAATAGGATGTTGACAGAATGGTATAGCCCGAAAACATCGGCTAAGGAGTCTATTTTTTTTTTTGGTTGTTGTTGCTGACCCCTTAGCCGGAATCACTGATACAGACCGAAAAGGAAAAAAATAAATAAGACGTCAGTCGCTCGAGATCTTTAACTGCACACGGTGTGGGGAATTGAGACAGAGGCACAAAAAGCATTTTATCGAATAAATTTGGCATCTCCAGAACTATGACAACCACCTAATGACTCCTTTAATTAGATGGAATCTGCCATCAAACACGGATTTTGTCAACAAAACCGTTATGTTTCTTTCTCCATAGTTTACAGGGGCATGCGCAGAATGGGGTTGTCCTTTTGACTCACGTCATCAAGAAATCGATCCAGGCTGGTTTTAAACCAATAAGCGACGTGTGTTTATTCACGTGATCAGAAAGGTCACGAGATGAAAATAGCGGAGGTCATATCCTTACAAGATGTCAGAAAGGCGCGAAAACGTTAAAATCAATCGAGGTATTTCTCACACATTTGATCACATTTTGTCAGCATCAAAACAGTTGTGATAGATGGTACATGGACAAAGAAGCTCAGTTCGGTCAAACTGTATCAAATTGGCATATTTTTTCTCTCTCGTTTCGTTATTTTCGTCGGCGAAAAGTTGCTTTTCGCGACATAAATTTTTATAGCTAAAATTTAACCTAGGAGCGATCTGGGCTGTGATAGGAATGCCACGCCCCCTTACCTATATTCACCTATCACAGCCAGAGTTTCTGGGTTAGCTGATAAGCTATTATTCCAGTGCTATTTTAGTGATTTTGAAGAGGGATCAAATTTATTAAACTGCTGATTGAATTTTGCCCACCAGATTGTGAATGATTGAATTTCAATAACGTGATTGAATTTTTGGAGGAATTACCGTATTGAGTTTCCATTAATTGTGGTAATTATAATATTTCATATTATAATTAGTTGTCGAATGAATTCATCAATGGCATAATTAGCTCAATATTTCATAGATTGCCATGATTATCCAGTGAATCATATTTACCATCGTATGCATACTATTCACATAAAACGAGGCATTTCATTGGATGGATCATACTTTATTAGACTGATAAAGGTACATGATAAAAGAGGAATGTTATTGTCATGTAAATATATTGGGAATTTAATATAAATGTAAACGTGATAGACTTTGACTGAAAGTGGTAACAGTAAAATGTAATATTGTTAACTGCCGGTATAACAAAAGTGAATATCTTAGTGCAGATATCAGAATAACGAGTCAGAAACTAGACGTAGCTAGACGGTCTAGTTTATTGTCGCTTTGAGAACGACATTAGTATAATAAATCCGTTGCGCAAGTACTTACGAGCCAGATATATTGTATTTTAATAACCGATATTGTATTGTTTAGAAATCGGTTCGCTGTCGCATTTCTGTGTTGGTGAATAAACCTGTAAACTGAAAGTCGTCTCCTCGTTTTTCAGACATCAGCTGTCTTGATCAGTCCACGTGGGTAATATTTGGCGAGCTTCTGCCAGGATAGACCAGGTTGGAGAAGACCAAGCTCCGGCGGCAACTGTGATTTCTGGGCCCAGTGATCGTGGTGACAGCAAGATAGCAGGATGGAGGCCATGGAAATGGAGATGGAGATAAAGACTTTGTTGTACCAACTATCATTGGAAATTTTATCCCGGATAATAAACACTGTTAAAATTCCCAAGAAGCCCGAGGACACAACAAAATATCACCTTCTGAAAGCCATTGAGAAATACATTTCGGTGGCAATTGTGGATGGAGAGGAAGGGCGAAATGCATTAAAAAGTCTGCAAGATGCAGTAAAAGGTGCAACAGCAACAACAAACGCGACAATGCAGGGACAGCTGTCTCAGCCAGCCGTTGACACGACACATTGTCAACCCCACAACCTGCCAGCTATAGACAATATAGAAAGCCATTGAAAATAAATGGAACAATAAACTGCAAAGAAGGAATCGGTTTCGCTAACGTGTGTCGACAAATCCAGTCCGCTGAAGACAAACACTACACAGTACTGGAAATAGTTAACGCGGTAGCAGATGCTATTCACTCAGGCCAATCGATTAAGGGTTACCTGGAGTCGAAGGATGACCTCACCTTAGCCGAACTTCGGCGACAACTTTGATGGCATTACAAGGAAAAAGAGGCAACCACATTGTACCATGAATTAGAGGATTCATCTCAAGGCCCAGAGGAGGACAGTATCGATTTTGCCTGGCGTATTTTGGACTTGGGACAAAAACTTACCTTTGCATCTCCGCAAGAAGAGTCTGGCCTAACCTATGATCGGACACTGGTCCGGAGAATGACTTTAACATCAATTTTGACAGGTCTCCAAGATTCCTTGGTGAGTCAGGATATTAAAGAGCTGACAGTCAAATTATCACTGCACTGACATCGGCGGTCGCAATACAGAAGGAAAGGCGCAGGAACGTGGTCACTAGAAACAAAAAAAGCAAAGTCGGATGTAACCAGGTAGAGAGTGAGACATTAGTAGAAATAAAAGAACAGTTCCAGAATCTAAGTGCCCAAGTGTCGGCACTGAATGCAAAACTGACTCAAACTAGCCAACAGCCTGAATCTACTCAGCGTAGGAGGACGAGGGGTGGCTGCGCCGAATGTCGTCGCACTGGTGCAGAAGGGTGCGACCATTGCTATGCGTGTGGTTCGTCGGAACATTACAAATCAGGATGCAAATTGTACAGAACTAGGCAGTCGGGAATTGGAATCAGGTCACCACAGAGGGACATGTGATGGCCGAAAGTGCTTCCAAATGGTCCCAAAATGAAGTCGGACAATGTGCGCAGAGTGGACTTAAATTGGACTCAGTGTTAAAGTGTAAAGGTTGCCATTCTGCACAGTGCTGCTCTTACAGCTGCCAAGCAGTACACTGGACTAACCATAAGCCACTGTGCAATGCGATCCAGGAATTAGAGACTACACCAGCAGTGCTAAGCCTAGGCCAGTCGTCCTTGCCAACACCCAAGAAAGCCAAAATGACCAATTTGATTGAAGACAAGTGTAAAATGTTGTGTACATTAAATGGTGTTAAAACCGAAGTTCTGTGGGACACTGGGGCGCAGGTATGTTTACTACCCGGCCATTGGGTAAATCGACACTTACCAAACTGTGAGATTAAACCAACCAGTGAGCTCCTTGGAGACAACAATTTGAACATTGTAGCAGCTAATGGAATCAACATACCATTCAAAGGATGGATTCCAATCGACTTCCAGATGATCAGTGGTTCACGTGACGACAAGTTAACAGTCCCTTTCCTTGTCACAGATGTTCAAGACATGTCTGAACCCATTGTTGGCTACAATGTAATCACACATTATCTCGAGGGTGCAAGGAATACAGATCACAGTGCTCAAGTAAATCTTATCCAATCAGGACTTCCAACTGAAGAAATCAACTTTGACTGCTGTTGTGAACTTGATTCATGAGGGGACCCCAGATGTTCTAGGTTGTGTGTCGACAGGCAGAAAAAGCCACAAGATCCCTTCTGGAGAACGTGTGTTCATCAAGTGTGCCACAAGAACAAACTTAGACTATGCCACAGAGGCTGTGTTTGAGCCCAACTTAGAACAGCCATGGGCCAATGGACTGGTAGTTCATGAGACTGTGCTCACTGTAGAAAAGGGCACAAGAGTAACCGTTCATGTGTGTGTGAGCAACACTACAGAAAATGACCTGAGTTTGAAGAACGGCTGTGTGCTAGGGAGCCTGCATGAGATACGGTCTGTTATCCCGGTAAACAGAAAACCTTCTGTGCCGGTCACTAAAGTACCAGTAAACCAATCCATGAACACTGATAAACCACCAGACAAGTGGCACCCACCAGTAGATCTAACTGAAAGTGATTTAACATCAGAACAGAAACAACAAGTGAGTCAAATGTTGTATGAAGAGTCAAATGCCTTTTCATGGAATGACTCTGATATTGGTTGTGTGCCTGACCTACAATTAGACATTACCCTCATGGACAATACATCTGTGCAACAAAATTATGTGTCTGTACCACACCCCCTTTACCAAGAGGTGAAGGATTATCTGATAGATTTAATCGAGAGGCAGTGGATCCGCAAGAGCAACTCTTCATACTCTAGCCCTATGGTATGTGTTCGCAAAAAGGATGGGCCACTGAGACTATGTATAGACTACAGAAAGCTGAACCGGAAGTCGGCACCAAACAGACAACCCATTCCTCGCATTCAAGATGCCTTGAACAGTTTAGGCGGGAAATCTTGGTTTTCACTCCTTGACCAGGAAAAAGCATACCATCAAGGCTTTGTCAAGGAACATTGTCGTCACCTTACCGCCTTCATCAGCCCCTTTGGTCTCTGGGAATGGAATCCCATTCCTTTTGGTCTGTCCGGAGCACCTGGAACTTTTCAATCTTTTATGTACGAGACACTTGGTGATTTGTGAGACACTATTTGCATACCTTACCTCGACGATGTGTTGGTTTTCAGCGACTCCTTCCAGTCACACATTCAGCATACCAGACAAGTGCTACAACGCTTACAACAGAAAGGTATTAACTAAAGCCCACAAAATGCGAACTCTTTCGGCGACAAATTTGTTATCTGGGGCACTTAGTATCCAAGGATGGGTATAAGATGGATCCTGCAGAGAAAGAACCTGTATTGAAGCTGAAAGAGAAGAAGCCGTCAACAGTTGGTGAGTTGAGGCAGATACTCGGTCTTTTGGGCTACTACAGGAAATACCTACCTGATTTCTCTCGTCGTGCCAAAATTCTGTACGATCTTCTGAAAAGGAGAGAAGAACTTGGTTGTAAGAGACGAAAGAAAACCAACAGTAACCAAGCAGATTCCAGACAAAACATAGACTGGACTGGGGAACACGACAGGGTCTTGTCTGAGTTAATTGATGATCTCCTGTCTGAGCATGTAATGGCTTTTCCAGATTTCGACAAGAAGTTTATTCTTCACGTTGATGCATCACAAAAGGGTTTGGGTGCAGTACTCTATCAACCACAGGAAAATGGCAAGTTGTCTGTCATTGCATACGGGTCACGAACGCTCACACCTGCAGAACAGAAGTACCATCTCCATTCGGGGAAACTTGAGTTTTCGCTCTCAAGTGGGCGGTGAGCGAACGAGTTAGAGACTACCTATACTATGCTCCTGGATTCACCGTTTTCAGTGACAACAACCCACTGACCTACATTTTAACCACAGCCAAACTAGACAGTACCAGGCATAGGTGGGTTGCAGAACTTACTGACTTTGAGTTTGATATTAAGTACAGGCCGGGAAAGAAAAACATTGATGCGGATACCCTCTCCCGTCTACCACTTGACATAAACCAAGCCACAGCCGAGTTCTCAGAATCGGTGACTCCAGAAGTCTTACAAGCGACTATTGACTCTGTGAAATCATCTGTAACTACAGAACATGTCCTGATTGCTTCAGTATCTGATGATCCATCGATTCTTGACAACTTGGAGATGTCTGGTAAATCATCACTCCCAACGATCACAGCTCAAGATATGGTCAAGGCTCAGAAAGAGGATCGGGAGATCAGTCAAGTTCTTCCGTGGATTGGCACTGGGAAACGACCTCCAGAAAAAGGTTATACCCCAAAGACCAGCATCTTGATGAAAGAGCTGAATAAGCTGCAGTTCAACAACAACAATGTCCTTGTCCGCAAGTGTACTCTACCAGGTGGAAGTGAGCGTACCCAGGTTGTCCTTCCCTGGAAGTTTAGGAGACAGGTACTTAAAGAACTTCATGAAGACATGGGACACCTTGGGGCAGAACGGGTGACAGCCCTGGCAAGAGACAGATTCTTCTGGCCTCACATGGAAAGGGACATAGAGGATCATGTGAACACCAGATGTAGCTGCCTGAAGGACAAAAAGCCCACTGCCTACTAGGGCACCCCTCAAACCTATCGTGACCTCATCACCGTTCGAGATGATATCAATTGACTTTCTCCATTTGGAACAGTCCAAGGGTGGGTTTGAATACTTGCTTATTGTTGTTGACCACTTCACACGTTTTGCACAAGCCTATCCTACGAGAAACAAGGCTGGCAAAACCGCAGCAGAGTGCATTTTCAATGACTTTATACCAAGGTTTGGCTTCCCTGGAAGAATCTTACATGATCAAGGTAAGGAGTTCGAAAACAACTTGTTCCACCGTCTTGAGAACTTATGTGGGATTGCCCGTTCCCGAACGACCCCATACCACCCACAATGCAACGGCAAGGCGGAACGTTTTAATCGGACCATATTGGGGATGCTGCGTTCACTTCCAGGCCAGTACAGGCGAACCTGGAAAGACCACGTGAACAAACTTGTTCACGCGTACAACTGCACCAAGAACGATGCAACTGGTTACTCGCCGTTTTTCCTACTGCTTGGGCGATCACCACGTCTCCCGATTGACATCATGTTCAACCTTGACGCAGAGTCCAGTCAACAACCTCGACAGCAATATGTGCAGAACTGGCGAGAATGCATGCAGCAGGCATATCAACACGCTTCCGAAGCTGCTGGGAAATCGGCTGCGAAGGGCAAACAGGGATACGACAAACGCATACGCAGCACCGTGCTGTTGCCTGGTGACCGCGTGTTGGTGAGAAACCTTTCAGAGCGTGGTGGTCCCGGCAAATTGAGATCATGGTGGGAGGACAAAGTTCATGTAGGGTGAAGGCAGAAGATGGTTCCGGACGGACTCGCGTTCTCCATAAAAATATGTTGCTGCCATGCGACAACTTACCCGTTGAGACTCCACCAGTGGCAGAACCTAAGACCCTGCAACGACCGCTCAGACGAAACCCGGAACAGCTGAAACCTAAGACAGTCGTCATGCCCAGTGCTGATGAATCAGATTCAGACTCCGACTCCGAATTGGACTGGCAGGATTGGTTTGCTGAACCACAGACCCCAGAACTCGATCCGCAGATGGCACCATTTCAACCAAACCAAGGAGTCAACTTACCTGATGTAGGACAGCATCCGGAATTACCTCCAGAACCTGCCGCAGATGACACCGACATACTTCGAAGGCCGCAGCGCACCAGGCGACCTCCTTCGAGACTCACCTACGATTCGATGGGAAATGCGTCGGAGACTAGAGACTTTCCGAGTGAACTCGAATCACATGACATGGCCAGCAGCACCTGTGCTGTACCAATGGCTTCCTTCTGGCATTCCCCTTGTGATGTGGCAGCCTTGCGTTCACATGGGAATGTATTGAACTCTTAGGTGCTGTATTGATGAACTGAGAACTTGTCTTCACCGACTTCTCCGGTGAATGGTTAACTATGAACTTTTTATGGACTGTTTTGATTTGTGGATGAAAAACATAGTTGAAGTTTTGAATTCATGACCTGGATTTTGTGACAGGAAGTGATTTTTGTTTTCTCTGTGAACCGTGGAGATTATGAAAAATGATATGTTTATTGTGGATAAACTTCCTGAGAACTTTATATGCAGAGACTGTGAACAAACTGTGTTGATCAGAGACATTGTGTTATGTAGTAGATGCAACACCACATGGTTCCGGTGTAGGATCCACCCGGACAAGAGTGTTCAACAGTGATGGATGGACTTTCCCTAGTGACTTTGCTTTGCGCATGTGAAACACTTTTAAAACATGAACAGATCATGTAGCAGACACTTCTATTGAACTGGCCATTCAGTGGATTTGGAAACTTAGGTAGTTAAGACTAGCTATATAGTGTTAGGATCTAGGGAAGGACTAGTGATGTATAGTTCTAGGATTGTTAATGTCGAGACGACATTTACTTAAGGGGGGAGAGTGTGACCTGTTACACTTCTGGTATTTGTTTTCACCTAATGCATGTGAGCGGCAGGGGGGTGGTTTCACGGTGTAGGGGAGACTACTTTGCACTGTTCGTGTGTGTAGCTCTTCTGCACGGGAGATAGAAATCGGTTCTCTGTCGCAGTTCTGTGTTGGTGAATAAACCTGTAAACTGAAAGTCGTCTCCTCGTTTTTCAGGTAAAGTTTTGTTTTCATCTTACTGTAACGATTAGAAATGTACGGTGGTGTGACATAAGCCACTTTGTCATTTTGACGTACATTATATAACTGTACCATGTGAACATTTTGATGAATCTTGTTGTAAATTGAGTAACCACAGGCGAAAGCACATGTCAGTCTGTCGGGTCACTTAGTACACTGTTGTATCTAGCATGTTCTGATTGTGTACAACGTGAAATAAGAGTGTTTATGCTGGATTAGTGAGGCAATTATTTAGAATAAGTCTTTTAATAAAAAGTAGAACATAATTAGCTATAAAACGTGTAGCGCACGTTTAGTATTTGTGTCGTTATGCAGCAAGGCTGTTAAGGGGGAGATAACTGGTTGCATTATGAAATGTAGGAACCTCGGGAAGAGTATTGCCCCCTGAATTAAGACTTCACTTTTGAATTGATCACAGCCCAGATATGTAAACTGATTGGATTAACTGATAATTTGACAATAAATCACCAATGTATAATAGTGATAAAATAGGAAAAGAATGGATTCAAATTTACTGTTAATCTAAGTGAGAGGAATTATGATTTTATTAGAATAGGATGTTGACAGAATGGTCCCAAAGTCATGCTGATAAGCTATTATTCCAGTGCTATTTTAGTGATTTTGAAGAGTGATCAAATTTATTAAACTGCTGATTGAATTTTGCCCACCAGATTGTGAGTGATTGAATTTCAATAACGTGATTGAATTTTTGGAGGAATTACCGTATTGAGTTTCCATTAATTGTGGTAATTATAATATTTCATATTATAATTAGTTGTCGAATGAATTCATCAATGGCATAATTAGCTCTATATTTCATAGATTGCCATGATTATCCAGTGAATCATATTTACCATCTTATGCATAGTATTCACATAAAACAAGGCATTTCATTGGATGGATCATACTTTATTAGACTGATAAAGGTACATGATAAAAGAGGAATGTTATTGTCATGTAAATATATTGGGAATTTAATATAAATGTAAACGTGATAGACTTTTGACTGAAAGTTGTAACAGTAAAATGTAATATTGTTAACTGCCGGTATAACAAAAGTGAATATCTTAGTGCAGATATCAGAATAACGAGTCAGAAACTAGACGTAGCTAGACGGTCTAGTTTATTGTCGCTTTGAGAACGACATTAGTATAATAAATCCGTTGCGCAAGTACTTACGAGCCAGATATATTGTATTTTAATAACCGATATTGTATTGTTTAGAAATCGGTTCACTGTCGCATTTCTGTGTTGGTGAATAAACCTGTAAACTGAAAGTCGTTTCCTCGTTTTCAGACATCAGCTGTCTTGATCAGTCCACGTGGGTAATACATGTAGGTACTTGAGATATTTGAACGACTAACGGCGATTCTTTGAATGATCGGGTGCAATGTGTAGGCTCTCTTTACCAACATTTGTATTTATTAAAACCCACGTTTAACAGACTTCCTATGCGTTGAGGTACTATTTAGGCTATAAACAGAAGTAGTACATGTATTTCATACTACACATCGATATTTGGGCATAGTGACCATATGTGGGACTGCCCTCATTTCCACGGTATTGTGGAAAGGTATTGAGGCACTATTTCTAAGAACTCTGACATTGAATGCATGTGGATATTGAAAAACTCAAAATGTCTTGCAGAAGAACTTAATGCTAAAGGTCTCCTACCGTACAGACATGTATCCACATGGGATTTCTCGGCTCTATACTACAATTCGTCATCAGGACTTTATTGTCCGTCTTAGATCATTAAAAGTATGTGTTAAAAAAAACTAATCGCCGATATATTAATGCCAGATAGCATAAAGCATTCTTTAGCTCTACTACATGTAGGGATATCATTCATGGGATGTTTCTTTGTTTATAGTGTTGCTCGATTTTGTCATTGATATCTATGTGAAATTTGGCAATGCAATATATAAACAGCATATAAGTATTCCAATGGGTACTGGTTGTGCACCCCTTTTGGCTGACCTAAATCCGTTGTCTTATGAATACGACTGTGCAGACGCTTTAAAAATACGACAGTGTGACTAACGTCACAGGACCTACGAAGTAGGGTTTGATATGAATTAAGTCTGTACCTTGACCTAAGACATAGTTTGTCAATTTCGAGGTTTATAGGTCACCTAAGTAGGTCAAATTTTCATGAAAAGTAGGTCGGCTCAGAACTTGCTGGTGACAGTCCCCTAATGCACGTTCGTACCAAAAATCAAGGGTCTAATATCAACGGTTCGTAGGTATACGGGAGACGGTCGAGAGATGACTTGGGGGCCCTCTATCAAGAAATACGGGAGATGGTAGAGAGACGACTTGGGGGCCCTCATCTAGAAATAACGTGAAATCCTCTCAAAATTTCTAGGTTTATAGGTCACCTAAGTAGGTCAGCTGAGAACTTGCTGGTAACGGTCCCCCAATGCACCTTCATGCCAAAAATCATGGTTTTACTGTCAACGGTTCTCCTTATTTTGCCGACGAAAGGATTCGTATGGACTGACTCATTACCGGACAATTTGCAAATGAGAGCCTACTTCGTCGGAACAAATTATTTCAAAGCCCGAGCGTACGAAAAATACGAGCGTAGCTTGCAAGATTTGGTATGTTTCGTAACTTTTGTCTAATTCCGCTTAACCCGGGGCCAGGGGCTATGAGGCGCCGTTTGTGACAATATTGTCAACGACAAATATATAGAGGTAAAACCAAAATATAAAGTCGCCATTTGTGACAATATTGTCAGACACAAATATATAGAGGTAAAACCAAAATATAAAGTCGCCGTTTGTGACAATATTGTCAAACACAAATATATAGTTAAAACCAAAATATAAAGTGACTTTTGGCAAATATAGTTTAGTTTAAAATGTATATATATATTCACAAAAATATTTTGTAAATATATATAAAACGATATAAATAGGGCCTATATATATAAAGTTAATTTTTTTGAATATATATAAATATTTTTTGAAAATAGAAATAAACGTCTTAATTTGACGTAAATATAAAGTACACGAACAAACTCATAAAGTGTACATGTAAACCGGATATGCCCAAAGGACGCTGCGCAATCGATGTGCGCGCGAGTAATACTGGTTAATCAAAACTGCAACTGGGTTCTGAAGCGAAACTATGACAGCGGTGAAAGCCACTCGCATGTCACAGATGTGGCGAATCAAACGATAAGATCACGTACCTGAACATATTTCAGTTCACTGCCATAATGATTTAGTAAAGGCCTATTCCGATTTTCAACAATTACTGTTATCATTTACAATCGTACTTCAGAGTTATCACATCAATTAGATATAAATACATCTACTTATAAATCACCATAAGGTATCCTAGCCTGCAGCCAATATCACGGCCTGTCCCTTTGATGTTCAATCTACGATTCCGCCGGCCAAGTCGCTGGTTGCTATTTGCCGCATAAAAAACAAGAAGTTGAAATAAAACATGCGCAGTAGTTCTACGTAAACATAACGAATTATTAATTATGGGCAACACAAATATTAAGCAATTTTAAATCATACTGAATATGAGCATATTTCATTGATCAGAATATGACCATTCATAGCTTAGTTATAGGATTTGGAATTATATTGTCGTTTTGTATATTTTATCGTTTTTCGATAATTTCCGCATTTCCAAACAAGACAAAAATTTGCAGGGAACTTGGTATAAGTACAGCGAATGTGGAAACTAATGGCTCTTGAGGAACACTAGATTGGCCTTTTTTCACTTTTGCGCTGCCTCGAAGCTGTTGCTAGTAACTAAGGAATCATTCGAAGCCGTTTTACCCCTGCGTGCTAATCGCTAATTGATCTTCAATACGTGTGTATTGAAGATCACTTCTGGCCCAATGGGGTTCTTGACGGGCATCGGTATTAACCCTATTATATACGCTGACGAGTGAGTGATCTGAGTGAATAGGGTTTAACGTCGCTTTCAACATTTTTTTCAGCTGTATCACGACGGGGAAGGGAAGCGAGTGGGAGGGGCGTGGGTACCTACTTGTAACAGAGCAGATCTAATGCTGCCATTTTATACTGCTGTCCCACCGAAATATCATGCCGTAGGCAGACATGACACCCCACTCAGTCACATTATACTGACACCGAGCGAACCAGTCCTTGTTCTATCCTCTTAATACTGGGCGTAAGCGAGGAAGCAACAAGTTCCATTTTTCAAGTCTTTGGTATGACCTGGCCAGGGATTGAATCCAGTACCTACCGCTTACGGATATCAACAGTTCATTTTATTCTAATTACGTTATACTAACTTAAAACCTAAACAGTTTGAGATCAAGTAAGCGTATCATGCTATAATAAATGATCTCGTTAATGAAAACGAGGAACGGTGAACGCAACAGTACAATCCACACTGGTGGTTCCCACAGTATGCGCCATGGTTCTTTTATAATTTGAGAACGGTACGTTTGATGATACAAGCATAGTGCAACCGGTTCCTCATGAGCCATTAGTTTCCACATTCGCTGTACTTATACCAAGTTCCCTGCAAATTTTTGTCTTGTTTGGAAATGCGGAAATTATCGAAAAACGATAAGATATACAAAACGACAATATAATTCCAAATCCTATAACTAAGCTATGAATGGTCATATTCTGATCAATGAAATATGCTCATATTCAGTATGATTTCAAATTGCCTAATATTTGTGTTGCGCACAATTAATACATCGTTATTTTCACGTAGAACTACTGCGCATGTTTTATTTCAACTTATGTTGATGTTTTTATGCGGCAAATAGCAACCAGCGACTTGGCCGGCGGAATCGTAGATTGAACATCAAAGGGACAGGCCGTGATATTGGCTGCAGGCTAGGATACCTTATGGTGATTTATAAGTAGATGTATTTATATCTAATTGATGTGATAACTCTGAAGTACGATTGTAAAAGATAACAGTAATTGTTGAAAATTGGAATAGGCCTTTACTAAATCATTATGGCAGTGAACTGAAATATGTTCAGGTACGTGATCTTATTGTTTGATTCGCCACATCTGTGACATGCGAGTGGCTTTCACCGCTGTCATAGTTTCGCTTCAGAACCCAGTTGCAGTTTTGATTAACCAGTATTACTCGCGCGCACATCGATTGCGCAGCTTCGTTTGGGCATATCCGGTTTACATGTACACTTTATATGAGTTTGTTCGTGTACGTTATATTTACGTCAAATTAAGACGTTTATTTCTATTTTCAAAAAATATTTATATATATTCAAAAAAATTAACGTTATATATATAGGCCCTATTTATAACGTTTTATATATATTTACAAAATATTTTTGTGAATATATATATACATTTTAAACTAAACTATATTTGCCAAAAGTCACTTTATATTTTGGTTTTAACTATATATTTGTGTTTGACAATATTGTCACAAACGGCGACTTTGTTTTTTTTGTTTTTTTGTTTTTCTTTTTTTTCAGTTAGCCCTGGACGAAACCACTGGGCGTTTATTCTAGATAACCAGACCACGTTTTTACAAAGCCCTACAATACCCACATGGTCAAGGGTTTCTGGGCATTCTAATTCGACATCTCATGTCGTAAGTCTAAATTAAATTGTACCAAAGAGCATATCTACATAATGTAACCACAGAAAACAAACTTTGTAATAATAATTTGTACAGATTAATAAATCAATATACAAAGTTAGCTAACAGAAAAAATACATTAAGGTCTTCTTTGGTATGACAATACAACAATGCATATGTAATATTTACAAGCAGATTAACACGCAATTATGCCTAAATGTATACTGGCTTAATGAGAAACTATATATACATGTACAACGGTCTATACTTTTTATATTTGTCCTATAAATTATATATCAACGAGCATATATACACAGATTGGATGAATGTAGTCACTTAACAAGAGTGTGAACAGGAGCTATCCCTTAATTAAAACTGCTTTTCTGTGATCAATATAATACAAGTATCAAGTAAATTAGTATTTTTATATGGTAGCGAGACGT